>AYEL01040355.1:0-15124 GCA_000484575.1 Olivierus martensii
TCTTACTAAAAATTATTTATAAAATATTTATAAAATTAATTTTTTCATTTTTTATATTGTAAAAATTATAGAGATATATATTTAAATTATAGGAAATTCTTACCTCCATTAAGGTTACTATAATGATAAAGAAGGGAGGAGGGCAGCATTTGTAATTATCTGCATAGTATTTACGATCTCTCTCGTCTGGAAGGAATTCTTGTGCAATTATGTGAACCATTCGATGGAAAAGACCCGGTTCCGACGTCAATAAACGGAAATCATGTTCGCTCCACACTTCGCGATCTTTATGATGGACAGCAATTTTGAAACTTCTCGTTCTCTTTCCGCTCATCTGAAATTATGCAAATACTTTCTCAGTGACTTCTTTTTATATCTCGAATTTTTATTAACTTCTAAGTTCGCTTCCTGATTAAAAAAAAAAAATATTAAAAAAAATCTAGAGTTTAAGTTATAAATGTAAAAAAAACTTATTGCTTATTCTGGTTGCTGATTTGCTACCATTTTTTATGTTTACTCGCTTTTATTGTTTATTTTATCTAACAGAGTCAATAAATAATAAAATCTTTCAGTAGTTATTTAAGGAAACTACTAAACTGAATCGTCCTGTTACTAATTTCGTCACGAAAAGGAGTACTTACCACCGAAATAAAATCTTCGAAGGATATAGCGGGCGTTTTTTGTTCTGCAGCTTTGATGGCCAAAATCTCTCTTTTCCTGGGTTCAACAGCTTCTTGAAATTCGGTACTTTCCAATGCTTCCAGAAAATCGTCCCAGGGTATCTCACCGAATCCTTCAGGATCAAACTACAGACAGATTGTCCGTTAGAAGAAATCAAACGGGGAACTATGATTACAGTTAGAGAAAACCAACAACACCAACCTTATCGAAAAGCTGTTTCCACTTCTGAAAAACCAAGACAGAAATTAATAGCGAGCGATGGAATTTTATAAAATATACAATTTGATATCTCTTCTGGAAGATGGAACATATCCAATTTGTCGAGAGAGGATAGGCCAATGGGAATAACTCGTACAATCAAATTTTAAAAAATATAGAAGTAAATAACAATTTTCTCGTTCCTCGGGGATTGAAGAGATACCAATCGATTGAAAAATCTAATCTAATCAAATTCCGCGTCGAAATGTGCAATTTCGAAAATTCAAGTTGGTTACCTACTAGAAGGCAACAAACTTCGGATAAGAAAGAAAGAAAGAAAAAAATTCTGTATGTACGTGTGAAAAAAAAAAAAACTGTGAAGAAATAGCGATAGATTTGAAGATAAAAAGTCGTAATTTTAAGAACCATATAAAAAATTCATACATCATTTAATAAAGTATGGTGCGCTTCCAGTTCTACTTCTTCTAAATCTCCTGATTCAAACATGGCCACTGGCCATCTCATCATTTCACGTAACATGACGTCAGCTCTTATTCATTTTACTTTTTAATGGCATTTTTGTTGGCAGGTATCAAATCTGTAAAGAGAGAAGAAGATAAAAAAAATAATAGTAAGAGAAAAAGCCCTCAGGATAACTTTAATTAATTTTCAAACGAAGGACTGAACTCGTTATCTGAAACGGATGTCCACCTGCACTCCGTAAAAATGGATGTTTCGACACGATAACATTTGATTATTTTTATTATTATTTTTTTTTATCGTAAAACATTTTGTTTTCCTTCGTTTGAAACGATTACGTTTGCTGATCGATAGTAAAATCTCATCATAATCCCGGAAAAATCTGATAAACTCTGTTTATTCATTACGGCATTTCGAATGCAACAACAGCAATCCGTATTATATAAATTATTACAATAGCATACTAATCTTTCTCTGTTAATCTGCATTTTAATGAATTTCTCAATTAATTTACCGTGTGAATAAATTAGAATCACATACACAATGTAATTAATCAATTAACAAAACGTTAATAGTAATCAAAGGGTAATTAATTGTTGCATTAGAAAATCAGAAAAATATCTGGAAAAAAAAATCTGTAAACGTTTACTTTTCTCATATTTTTCTATTAAAAATACTAAGAAAAAATTGCATATTAATATCTGAAACTATTAATATTTCTTAAAATCTGTAAAAAAAAACTTTAGATATAATTTGAAAATGCTTATTTTTTAATTAATTAATAAATAATAATAATAATAATAATAATGTGAACAAGTCGCATTTAATATAAAATTATTAATTTTACTTAAATTAGAAATATAACTTGAAAAATTTTACGTATGCAGTAATCTGAAATTTTCTTAAAAATATGAAAAAATTTATAAGTAATCTGAAACTACTTCTACTTCTTATACTATACACCATCTAAAAAACTACATATACAGTAACCTAAAAATGCTTATATTAAAAATAAGAAGACATATACTATATATAATCTGATACTGCTATATTTTTATATTAAAAATAATTTAAAAATTTTTGTAAGTCGAAATGTTTTCTAATTAAAAATATAAAAAAAAAATTATACATTATTTGAAAACCATTTGTTTTTCTTTGATGATAAATAAAATACATTAAAATGCTTATTTTTCTAATTCTTTCTTATTTTCTTTTATAAGAAAAATAAGCATTTCTCATCTTATTTCATCACATTTTATCTTATTTCTCATAGAAACAAATGCTTATTTTTCTGTAAGAAATAATATGAAAGCTTTGCATATAATCTGAAATTATTTATTTTTCTTTACACTGCAAACAATCTGATAAACTTTATGCTAACTTGAGAAATGCTTATTTCTCATAAACAGTACTAAAAATAACACGAAAATAAATTGGCATATAATCTTAAAATTACTTATATCCTTTTATATTGTAAATAACCTGAAATATTTTATGTATAATCTGAAATTTTTTATTTTCCTTGTAAACATTCAGAACCTTTCAAAACAGCTGTAAAAAAAACTTTTAATTCCCAAATCGACTGCAACTTATATAATGCTTTTCTCTTTTATATAATAAAATCAATGTATTTAAATTAAGAAAACTGCATTAGGAAAATTGTGTCATTGTATTTAATTAAAAAATTCGAATGTTAAATTATTCAAACGAAGTTTTTCTAACGTAATATTCATCAACCTATTTACAACATGTGTTTGACTTTGTTTGCATTACAGTCATTTGATAGCTGATATAATCATTAAAAACATTGCTCATCAATGACTGTTGTTAATATTTATAAGAATAATCCGACTAAACTATTAATCGATATCATTTGAATGTTTGTATATCATAACGATTGTTTTCAACTTTTTCTCCAGTAAACTAACTAAAAATAATAGAGAAAATGTATAAAAACGTAAAATTTAACATTTCCTACTTGCAGATACAGCATTTTTAACTATTATTCGGCGATCATTCGTGCATAAGATGTTTAACGCAGTATAGCATATAGCAGTAGAGTGCGTAGAGCCTATTGCACACGTGTTCGGAATATTCTTAATCTCTTATAGCAGCTGATAAAATAAAATTCGGGGGCAGCTGTTATTTTTCTAGACTGCTAAATAATTATGCTGAGTTGTTACGGCAGCTTTAGCAGTAAAATTAATGCGAAAGTTGCGTTTGCAATAGCATTCAATCGTATGAGAGGCGTGACTATCTAAAAGGAAATGAAAACCGGCTTTTGTCCACTCCATCCATTCACACTCGTATTTTGATATAAATCTTTCGGACCGATCTTATAATTTTTTTTTATTTATTGATTTTATTTATTTTTTGATCCTATCGGATGTAATTAAAATGCAGAACCGAACTCACCTGAATGAAAATTAGACAAAACATGTTTCCACCGCTTGTTTCACTTTTCCTCCGGATTTTTCTTGAACATAAAATATGCAGGAGACTTAGCAGGCTGTTAAATTGATGTCCGTATTGCTTGCCGTACTCGGCTTCCGATTAAAATTCGAAAATTTGCCTAAATTTAAAGAGAAACGAGTTACTCAATACTCCATTGTGTACGTTGTCAGAAGAGTCCATCTCGCCTGCTGGGGACGGTGGAAGATTTCATTTTGATCTAGAGGGAGAGGCCGATGGCGGATGAGACCGAAAGCGCTGTCTATGCCATCCGGCTACTTCGTCGTTAATTATAATTAATTACGCAATAATTACCAAAATATGTAAGCTATAATTAAATTTCATTATATTAATGTCCTCTATTTATGCGAAAACATTGTTTCTAATACTTTATTACTATTATTTTTTCCTCCCTTTAGTTGATGTTTACTTATATTTATTTATTGGACTTTTTAAACTTTTATATCTTCCATATATACTTACTGTATATACATTCTGTTCTATTCTACTTTCATAAGCTTCATTTATTTATTTTATTTCTACTTTTGCTTCCTTTAAATTTATTTATTTATTTATTTATTCTACAACTCTTCTGCTTACTGAATTTTTTTTTGTTTGCTTGCTGTTTGTTTTCATATGTTTTGCTATTTTTCTTTTCGTATTTTTTTTTTAGAATTATATATTATACAAAATCATAACAGAAAATTTTTCATTTAAAAAAACGCAATTTTATTCACTAATAATACTTTTTTAACTAATTAATAATTCTTATTTTCTATCTTCACCAACAAAAATTAAATGAATATTTTATATGGATATACCATAAAAAATATTTTAAATATATATTATTTTTTGGCAATAATAAAAGGTTTTTTTATACTTTAAATATAAAGAAAAATAATATTTTTAAAAACCGATATTGCATGCACAGATGCAATATTTCCATTTGCGTAAATTTCTCTATTACTCAGAATAAGACGTTATGAGTAAAAAAAATTTACCGTAATATTTTTTTCTTCTTTTCTATTAAAATATATGTTCTCTGGGATGCCAAAATAAATTTTACAATAAAATTTTCTGTCGAACTGAATCTCCATCGATGCATTTATTTAAACAGTGATTTAAAAATAGAAAATCGGAAATAAAACGCTCAGAGGAAATTTTATTGCCACTAAACAAATTTCAGCTAGCAAAATAATCGCCAGATGCACGTATCTATGCTTCAATGAATATAATAATAATAATAATAATAATCGAATTGGCATTATAGAAACGTCAAATGGTTCAGTATAATGGGAAAATCGTCTATATAAAACAATAATCTTTTTATAAAGGAAAATACTGTATATAAAATATGAAAAATAATTTATACAATATTTTATCTATAGTGTTTAAAAAATAATAATCCAGTATAATGGGAAAATCGTCTATATAAAACAATAATGGTATAAACAATAATCTTTTTATAAAGAAAATACTGTATAAAATATGAAAAATAATTTATACAATATTTTATCTATAGTGTTTAAAAAATAATAATAAAATCATTTTTATAAACAATCAGAATTTAAAACTGCATTTTTTATAATAAAAAAAAATTCAGAAAATGTCAAATAATCCAGAATAAAATCCATCACAAATCTATACATTTTATATTTAATGTGTTATCACTGAGAATTATAAAAACATTTAGAAACATTTAGAACGTCACAATAAATCTGAAACTTTTTTCTTATTTTGGTTCACATTTCAGAACCTCATAATAAACTGAAATTTTTTTCTTATTTTGGTTCAGCATTTTTTTCTTATTTTGGTTCAGTATTTTAGAACTTCAGAATAAACTGAAACTTTTTTGCTTATTTTGGTATCCATCACAAATCTATAAATTTTATATTTAATGTGTTATCACTGAGAATAGCAAAACATTTAGAACTTCACAATAAATTGAAACTTTTTTCTTATTTTGGTTCACATTTCAGAAATATACTCATAATAAACTGAAATTTTTTTCTTATTTTGGTTCAGCATTTTTTTTTTATTTTGGTTCAGTATTTTAGAACTTCAGAATAAACTGAAACTTTTTTGCTTATTTTGGTTCAGGAGTTCGAACACAAGGCAACTCCTATTTTTATTGTTTTTTTTCCTTCTTATAAACTTTGGTTTATATTCAGACTAATATTGTATTTTTATTCTAGATTTACAATAAAATTCCTTAATATAAACTTTGGTTTATATTCAGACTAATATTGTATTTTTATTCTAGATTTACAATAAAATTCTCATAATTTTCTCCTATAATTCGGTATTCAAAAGTATGGAAAAGCAGAGAAAATATGCAAATAAATATATTATATATTTTATTATTACATATAACTACATTTTATTCAATTTTAACAAATTAAAAAAAATCTTAAAATCATAAATGAACTTTGACACTAAGCAAAATATACAATACTGAAACTAGTGCATCTCAAATGCGCATGTGTATTTTAGACGGAGCATAGCGCCAGCCCACATGTTCCCAGTAATGAAAAGTAAGTTGTGTTGTGTATTTGTTGTTGGAAATAGATCTCTGAACAGAGGAAAAAGTATTCATAGTTGAGTATTATTTCTGCTCATACAGAATCGCCAAGCAACTCGCTTCCTTGGTTTTGAGCGGCCAGATGTTATCGTCCAGAAACCGCTACATAGTGACTTGTGACGATATGTTGTGCCGTCTCAGCATATTGTATAATAGCCCTATTTCAGTGAGGATGAGGACGCTAATGCTCTTACCGTTACCCAAGATCGCTACAGGGACATCGCGTTCGGACCATTTCTTCAGGATTTGAGAAAGTTCTATCGTGCAAAGGGTCTTCACATGAAGACAGTATCAACAGGACGGGGCAACCAGCCATGCAGCTCAAGAATTTCTAGCCATTCTACAGGAAAATTTTCTAGGATGAATCGTTTCATGTGGTACTTCCCATACCTTTCCCATTCCTCCGATCTCACCATATCATGCCTACTTCTGGGGAATGTTAAAGGAAAGTATATTCAACTGTGAAAAGCCGCCAAGAATTTTGCTTGGATTATGCGAACAAATCGTCTCTTTATGCAGAAGTCTGCAGCAACTTCTGTTTTTCGGGATATGTTCGAGAATCTGCATGAACGATATGAACACTTTAAAGCGAAGCGGTACACACTTCGAATAATTACATTATGCATACAATGATAAATTAACACACTAATAGTATGTATGTTAGTTTCTTTCAGGAGAAATAAACCAACAGATGACAACAAAGTAATATTGTTTGTCTTTTTCAGTACCGGTACTATATATTTTGGCGCATACTGTATATATGTTAACATATTATAACATAAACATAAATATATATATATATATATATGTTAATGTTTTGGCGAAAGAATTAGGAAATTAAATATTTCAAAATCTGCCATTTGAATGGTTTATATCGGTAATACCATGGACACACTACACGTTATCGGCGGTTATCTGTAACGTCCGTCATCATACCGGCCTTTAGCCGGAAGAATACTGAACACATTGGTATTCCAAACGGCAGTTAAAAATAATGCATTGTGGGATAGTAAAGGAAAAGGGTGAATTATGGGATACTATACTACAATTGAATTGTGGGATATATTGTTGTTTGGATAAACTGTCAAATTTATTTTTTATTTCTTCTACTGATCTGTTGACACCAATGCTTTCGTTTCCCTTTCATCCCACGAAACCCTTTTCTTTTTGACTGCTTGTCTGAGTTGTCTCTGTAGTTTTCTCTTTGAGACGGAGATTGACGTCACAAACGGAGTTGTGGGAACTCCGTTACTGAAACGGTGTTCTGCGGCTGCGAAACGTCCGTTATCTGGACGGAAATCGGACACACTACAAATCCTGAAGTTAGCTAATGGCCGGAATCTCACAAAGCAAGAACCAATTACCATATTTTCCATAGAGTTAATACTTCGATTAGCGCGAATTCGATTAGCGCGAGAAATTCGTGGAACCAATTATTCGCGCTAATCGAGGCCTACCTGTACATTAATATAAAAACGCATAATCTAATTCAGACGGACCGCTAACTGAAGTCGGCTTCAACCGCTGTCGCAACTTGTGGCCGATATTGTCGCTACTTGTGGCGTGGTTCTGTTGTGGTACGTGTGAATTGTGCCTAAGGGGCGTGTAATGCTATATATAATAACATGAACAATATAGCTAATGTAATCATTTTCTAAATAACACTTATTATTACATAAATTTTAATAATACGTGTTGTATTTTAAAACTAGAAAAACTTTGATGATAAGTAATTTATATGCCCACATTTTAAATTTGTCAATTATTTGGGAATGATTAACGATGTGAGACTGAAATTTATTGAATATGTTATCAAAGTCGTCTTATTTTTAATTCAATTTCATGAAATCTATCAAATAATTCAAACGTTATTAAGGAAATCCAGAAGTTTGAATATATCCCAAAATAATTATCGATATTTTTTCAACAAATAATGCCAGTTTTGAAAAATATCAAGTGACACTAAGTGGTGGATCAATTTAGTTCCTATCACAGGCGGCCCATTTCCATAAAGAGGTCGGCTGGAGTTTAAAGGACTAGGATTGTCAGCTGGACCAGTTAGTTTGAATTACATCTCCTACTCATACAAGAGATATATTTGACAACGGCTTCTCGGTTTGTCTATATAGCTTTATGTCACTTTCAACTCAGTGAATACTAACCAAGGATCACTCATATCCTGGTGTTGACAGTCCTTGGTTAGCAATGGAAGCACCAAGCCATCAGGCATGTATCTGTTGAGCCCTCTTCTTCGGATCACAGATATATTTGCTTTAATTTACAAGGCAATCAGGTTACATATAGAGACCCTCGGAGGACTAATTGGGCTTCCTTTAGTGAAGACCTCAAATCACAGATATATTTGCTTTAATTTACAGGGTATGGCACCTAGTCAGTATCACAGATATATTTGCTTTAATTTACAAGGTATGGCACCTAGTCAGGTTACATATAGGGATCCTCACAGGATTAATTGGGCTTCCTTTAGAGAAGACCTTAAATTTAACTTGGGATGGACTAATTGGGCTTCCGTTAGAGAAGACCTTAAATTTAACTTGGGAGGTGTTCAGAGCAGATTTTAGATGGAAGACCTTAAATTTAACTTGGGAGGAGCTAATTGGGCTTCTTTTAGAGAAGACCTTAAATTTAACTTAGGGGGGAGTACAGAGCAGACTTTGCTCGGTGGTGGATTTAGAGATGACTGTTGTTTGGAAGACCTTAAATTTAACTTGGGAGGAGCTAATTGGGCTTCTTTTAGAGAAGACCTTAAATTTAACTTAGGGGGGAGTACAGAGCAGACTTTGCTCGGTGGTGGATTTAGAGATGACTGTTGGGGAGACGTTCAGAGTGATTTTGCTCGGTGGTGGATTTAGAGATGACTGTTGACCAGATTCAACAGGCAATTCTCTTACCTACCACCAATTGTTCAATTCTCTTATCCTACCATCAAAATTGTCCTGTCAGGACTGCTCGCTGAGGCGAGTTCCTTGGTGGAATGAACGGCTGGGCGGTCTTAGACGTAATGCTTACTTGGTGGAATGAACGGCTGGGCGGTCTTAGACGTAATGTTAGGCATCAAAATTGTCCTGTCAGGACTGCTCGCTCATCAAGGCGAGTTCCTTGGTAGAACGAATGGCTGGGCGATTTTAGACTTAATGTGAGGCGGCTTTTTAACAAAGGTTAAAAAGCCTTTGTTAAAAGGCTTTTTAACAAGGTTAAAAACGGACTGGTGATTGGGACGCATATAGGAGTGCTCTCACCAGTTACAACAAGGCCATTAGAAAGGCTAAAAGGTCTTCCTGGAAACGGTACTGTCAGGGAATTGAGGATATACCTGAGGTATACAGACTTGTGAAGATAATGTCTAATGGGGATTATTGCAGGGTTGGGTCCCTTAAGCTGCCTAACGGCAGTATGACTAGTACTTGCAGGGACTCTTTAAAGGAACTTTTTCGGGTACACTTTCCTGGGTCTACCTTGATTGAGGACTCGTCCTCCTCGCGGGTCCAGTCTGACCTTGATGCACGTGATTATCATGCCTCGACGAAGGATTGAGATCTTGTGAGGGGATGATTAATCAATCTAACATTAGATGGGCTATAGTGTTTTTAAGCCTTTTAAGTCGGCGGGACCAGATGGCATTTTGCCGGTGTTTTTAAAACGGCATTGATGTCTTGGTTTCCCCTCTTTGCCGTGTCTTTCGGGCCTGTGTGGCTTTTGGCTACGTTCCATGGTCCTGGAGGCAGGTGAGGGTATCTTTTATATCTAAACCCGGGCGTAATTCTTACACCGAGGCTAAGTCCTATCGTCCGATCAGTCTGATGTCCTTTTTATTGAAGACATTGGAGAGGTTAGTGGATAGGTTTATTAGGGATGGGGCCCTGATTCGGATCCCCCTATGTCGCAGTCAATTTGCCTATCAGTCTGCAAATCGACTGAGCATGCGCTTCATGAGGTTGCTTCGCTCATTGAGAGGGCTATTGGGTACAAGAAGATTGCCTTTGGCGCTTTCCTTGATATTCAAGAGGCTTTTGACTCTACTTCTTTTGAGCAAATTAGCCTTGCTGCTACCAGCGGAGTCACTCTACTTCTTTTGAGCAAATTAGCCTTGCTGCTATTAGGCGGCTCAACGATTTTTCGCTGGATTGGCTCCATGCTGAGGCATAGAGTTGTATATAGCAGACTCTATGAGGAGGAAGTCACGATTCTCGCTGACAGGGGCTCGCAGGGGAAGAGATGTTGTCTCCCCTTCTTTAGAGCCTTGTGGTGGCTTTACTTAATGGGAAGGGTTGATGACATATCCATTGTTGTGGTGGAGAAGTTTCCTAGGACTGTTTCTGAAGTTTTTCAGACAGCTCTTAATACAGTTTCACACTGGTGTAATAGGGTGGGAGGACTGTTTCTGAAGTTTTTCAGACAGCTCTTAATACAGTTTCGCACTGGTGTAATAGGGTTGGATTGTCTATTAATCCGGCCAAGACTGTTATTGTGTCTTTTACTCGGAGAAGACAGTTGGTAGGGTTAACCGAGCCGACCTTCTTTGGTAAAAGGTTGCAGTTTTTTAACCAGGTCAAAACCTTGGCGTTTTGTTTGACTAGGGTTTGGCTTGGAAGCCACACGTTGAGTTTGTTGTGGGGAAAGCCTGTAGGGCTCTTTGGGCTTGCAGGGGTATTTTTTTTGTTGTTGGGAAGGCCTGTAGGGCTCTTTGGGCTTGCAGGGGTATTTTGGGTAAGACTTGGGGTCTTAGACTGGGCTGTTGCTTTGGATTCACGCCATCGTTGTGAGATCTATTCTTACTTATGTAGCCATAGTGTGGTGGCGCAGGGTCTTACTTAAGACTTGTCAGGCCGAAGCAAGGATTCAAAGGCTGGCTTGTTTGGCCATTACTGGGGCTATGAAGACTGCTCCTACTGCAGCTCTTGAGGTCGTCTTGTGCATCCCTCCTCTGCATTTGCATGCTATTATAGGCTTCATTCTTCTGGGAGAGAGATTTCTTGGACCCATAAGGTGGAGCATCTGTCTTTTGAGTGGGACAGGATACACTGCAACATTCTTGGGATGGTTAAGGATTACATGGTGCCTAAATTTAACTTCTTCCGGCCCTTCACTGTTATTTTTCCCAGATTGGAGGATTGGGAGGGGGTTTGGGTTCAGTATCAAGGGTGGTTTAGTCTGGTTTACGGACGGCTCTAAAACCACTACTGGTGTTGGGGCGGGGGTTTACTGCGAAGACTTGGATGTTTTATTTCTTCTCCTTCTTTGCCACTATCTTTCAAGCAGAAATCTTTACTATTTCTGACTGTGTTAGTATTAATCTTGATAGGGATTATGTTGGTAAACATATTTTTATCCTATCTGACAGTCAGGCTGCTCTTAAAGCACTTGATAATTCCCGATTTGTTTTTAAACTAGTATGGGAAAGCCGCCTTCTCATTGGGAAACTGGCCACCAAGAACAGGGTACAACTGGTTTGGGTGCCGGGACACAAGGGGATTAGGGGTAATGAGGTTGCTGATAAGCTTGCCAGGGAAGGGGCTTCTCGCCCCTTTTTTGGACCTGAGCCTTCCTGGGCATTGGTTCGGATGTCTTTGGGAGGGTTGTCAGGGACTGGTTGGCGACTCAGCATCATGCTTTCTGGAGGTCTACCTTTGGTTTTAGGCAGGCGAAGGCTCTCATTTTAGGTTGCTGTGCTCAGCGAACCAGAGAGTTGGTTTCTCTAAACAAAAATGAAGTTAGGATTGTTACAGGGCTTCTTACAGGGCACTGTCATCTTAGAAGACATCTTCACTTGATTGGGCTTGTTGATAACCCTATGTGTAGAAGATGTCAGTATGAGGAGGAAACTCCTCTTCACATTTTGTGTGAATGTGTGCCCTTTCGTGGTTTAGGCGTGATCTCTTAGGGATGTATTTTCCTGTTCCCGAGGATCTTGCTTCTGTCCCATTGAAGAATATACTGTCGTTTGTTCTTAAGACAGGCCTTCTTCTGGGATGATTTGATTGGGAGTGCACAATAGACCAATGTTGGTTGCAGTGCTTGGGCTGAAACAGGCTCCTCCCTATTCTACTACTACTACTACTACTACTACTACTACCAAGCTATCAAATGGAAGATAGGGTTCAACGAGCTGGGTGCAGACATCACCGAAAAATACTAGAGATGTGGGATCCAGGAATTGAACCTGGATCTTTCAACATGAAACCACAGCACTCTCCCACTGTGGCCATCCAGCTGACAACTTTATACTAAGAGACATGATTAATCCAATAGCAATTGATCCTTTATTTCCAAAAAATACTATCTTTTTTTCAAATTTTATAACTTTTTCATTTTCTAATTAATTAATATTCGCTTCATATTTCTATAATTTGTATATTTCTTAATCAAAATTCAAAAGAAAATATTGACTGAAATTTTTTGAATATCATGAATGCAATTTGTCAGTAGTTTCAGAGTCAAAATTGCGGCAGAAAATATTATCTGGAAAAATATACTCTCTGTAAAGAGAAATTATAATTCAAAGAGTTTGGTGGCAGAAAATACTATCTGGAAAAATAACATCACAAACGCGATCTTGACTCTGAAACTACTGGCAAATTGCATTCATGATATTCAAAAAAATTTCAGTCGATATTTGCTTTTGAATTTTTATTAAGAAATGCATACATTATAGAAGTATGGAGCGAATATTAATTAATTAGAAAATGAAAAAGTTATAAATTTTGAAAAATAAAACAAATTCATGATATAAATAAAAGAACACATTGCTGGAATATTTATGCAATAAATCAATTGTTGATGGAAAATTCAGATTTGTTGTAAAGAAATGAGAAATTCAGTCATCGAATTTATGAAAAAAGAAATAAAAAAACGACATAATTTAATTGCAGCAAGTTCAAATGAGTAATTTACTGTAATTTTTATTATTCTATTGAGTTCACTAATAAGAAATAGTGTAAGATATATTATATTGTCTTTATTTTTAAAATTAGATTAGATCAAGTTAATTAGACTTACTTTTAAAATTTCTATAAATTACATTTCAATAGCTTTTATCAATATATATCTCTACGTCCATTTGGCGCCATATTTTTCTGTTACTATGTAACAGAAAAATATAGTGTAGGCCTTCAACAGGTTGTCCCCGTTTGTAGAGGATCTTTTCTTTATCAACATATGATACCAATTCCAATAATTTTTACATGGTTACTTTTGATTTGCGATGAGGAAGTGATGCCACTAGATGGTATCGTAGATCAGAAAATAGCGGGACGAATTCAGGCCCTGCTTTGTTTGTTCACTCGATTTTACATGCCGAATCAATTTAAGAGAGGAGTCAGCTGATGGTGGGGATGGAAATATGTTATATTTCTTCGCTGAAGAATCCGATTTCAATTCCGGCGTCCCATACATTCAGAGATTTTTAGGATGGGTTCAAGCCTATCCATAACCATACCAGGAATGTAGACTTTTCTTGATGGACATTGGAATGTCCCACTGCTTAGTTGGGTTAAGTTAGTTTTGTTAAGCTACCATATCTCACAAAGGATATTCTGTAACTGGCGCCGGCCACTTTTAGAACCCACATTAGGCTGGCCAATCCCCATGATGGAGTCAACAGGAAGGTTCAAGGATGGAATTCAACAGGTTGGCCGGGACCTCCCCAGAAAAACTGGGGATGTAAGACCCGGATTTGTCCACTGTTTAGTACCCACAAACTCACTAAGCGAGTCGGTCGGATGGCCGCATGGTAAAGCTGTAACTTACCACCCTGGAGGATCCGGGTTCAAATTCGGGTCCCATACCTCCAGTTTTTCAGGAGTGGTCCGAGCCCGGCCCATTGAACCCCATCCTTCAACCATCCGGTCAACCATCCGGCCAACCAATCAGGCTGGCCAACATCAAGGATGTTGCCCAGCCTGTGATGGGCTCTATAAGTGGCCGCCGCCAGATACAAGATATCCCTTGAGGATATGGCGGCTTAATGTAACTAACCTAACCCACTAAGCAATACAAGGCCCAAGCCTGGATAACCTGCTGGTCCCACCTGTTAAGAAGCATCCGAACGAGATTCGTTCTTTTTTGGTCTTGTACAGTTTTTACTAAAGTTTTTTTTGGTCAACAGATGACGCCACACTCCATTCTCGTAGAATGGAGTGTGGCTATGTGGTGGGACGAAACAAGCCCTTCCACAGGTTGCCCATCTCTGCGGAGGGGTCAGCCGGATTGTGGAGGACGGGGATCGATGGGCCAGGCCTGGACCTCATGATAAATATTTTCAATCTGAGACTAGAACCCGAGTCCTCCAGGGTGAAAGCCGAAGCGTTTCCACGCGGCTAATCCGGCCGACAATTACAAAAGTTTTTTTTTTTGCATATTTTACGTCCCCTTTCCAATCAGGGAGATTACTAAGGGGACGGGGCCAGTTCCAACCACGGGCTGCACCCACACCCGTGGAGGGGGGCCGGATGGTGAAGGACGGGGATCACCGGGCCGGGCCCAGCACCCCGAAAAAATCCGGGACCAGACCCGGGACGCGAACCCGGGTCCTCCAGCGTGGTACGCCAACGCGTTACCACTCGGCCATCCGGCCGCCATTACAAAAGTTTTGTAGTGTCCAAAGGTCCTTTTAGCTAGCCAGGTGCCAAGAGATTCTTCGCATCAGATCGAGACTGAATGACTGCATCCACACCTCATCGTATAGGCTGCTCTGCGATTCACTTTTCTAGCCAC
>AYEL01040382.1:0-22548 GCA_000484575.1 Olivierus martensii
ATTTTGGCTGTATATTGAAAATTTTATTTTCTTTCGTTTCAGTAGTAATAATGCCTAGTATACTTACCTAGTATTATTACTCTTTAAAGCATAAATCCTTTTCGAAGTTTAATATTCCTCTCTGCATATAAACACGTCTTGACGTAATTAAAATTTATAAAAAATTTTAACAAATCGCCACCTAAATAAGTGCTCGCTTTTTCCTTGAATCTACATTTAATGTTACTAATGATTTTAAATCTCGGTATTCTAAATCCTGTTCCTTTAACATTCGGTCCAGTTTTTTAGCTTCCATGGCTGTATAATTCCAAAGAGATCCTAATAATGCTGTATTTTCAATGTCTTTTCTTTGAGCAGCCTCGCCACCTAAATAAGTGCTAGCTTTTTCCTCGAATCTACATTTAATGTTACTAATGATTTTAAATCTCGGTATTCTAAATCCTGTTCCTTTAACATTCGGTCCAGTTTTTTAGCTTCCATGGCTGTATAATTCCAAAGAGATCCTAATAATGCTGTATTTTCAATATCTTTTCTTTGAGCAGCCTTTATTAATTGCTGTAGATTTTGGAGATATTCCTTTAATTGAGATAATTGAGAATCAAATTCGTCGAATTGAATATCTACTATGAGCATCCAATGACTTGTAGTAAGAAGGAAGTTTCCCTGATTCACGAAGATAACTCCTTTGTTTAAGACAGAATTATTCATTTTATCAGCCATATTAACTGTTGTAAAAATAAGTGTAGCGAGTATGATATGATTACGTTCCATTGTTACGGTTGTCTGCAAATAAATTATATTTAATTCGTTACTAATCGATACTCGATCGCTTTATTAATACTAAATTTTATAGTACTTTAAATTATATTTAAATTACTATTAAACATTCGTTTCTTTTGGGATCCTGGAACGTGTATGTCAGGATTTCAACACCTGGCCTTCCCCGGTGGGAGGCCGCTGGGAGCAAACAATAAACAGCGTCAAGCAACAAGGTATTAAATTGGCCAATTTATGGAAGGGTTACCTCCCTAAGTGGGTCCAGTAATGGATGATAGTCCTCAGTTTCTTTGTCCCCTGCTTTTTAATAGTTTTATTGGTAAAGCTGGAGAGAGAGAGGGGGACGAGGTGCAATAAAAGAACGGGACTGCGAGAAAGAGAGGAAAACAATGGTTAACTGTTTACTGTTTGTCTACCACAAGAATAGCTCCCGCCAGGATGTCTAGTTAGTGGCGGTCGCCAGGGGGTGCTCACTTTGGTGCGCAGAACGCATCGCTTTTAGTTGTTGTGCTCATGACGTCGTCATCGAGACAGACTCTCTCTGACTAGCATTGACAGCTATATACAAACAGCATTTCATCGGCTATAATTTGTATTTTTTATATATTTGAGCGAATTTGAATCTCGTTTTTCTTTATTAAAGTGTTATAGAATGTATATATATAAAGACTTATATGAATAACATTGCGAAGTTTTGTGAAAATATCGAGCGTAATGTGGTTCAGGGTCTACGCAGAATTTTATCATGTCAAGTTTCCATCGAGCCCTGAGATAATAAAATTATATATGAGATAGAGAATGTCCATAAGGATACGTCAGGTGAATGCAGAAGCAAAGGCTTTAAGGCAGTGTTTCTCAACCTCCAGTCTGCGAAGAATTTTTACCTGTCCGCGTTAAAAAATTTTTTATTCAAAACCAAAAAAAAATATTAATAATAAACACACGACAGTAGTAAATTAAATTTAAGTAACAGAGAATGTGAGTCCCTCCTTGAGATTAGTTCAGATATTATGTTAAAAACTAGGTTTTCAACAATGTCTATAGATAAATTTTGGATCAAGACGAAAAATGAATATCCATCTCTGTACGAGAAAGCAATGAAAATGTTAGTCCCCTTCGCAACAACATATTTATGTGAAGCGGGATTTTCATCTATAACGGTAATAAAAAATAAATTTAGAAATCGGCTTTCGGTTATTTCACCGCTCCGATTTAGCTTGACTAATTTAAAACCCACAATTGAAAAGTTAATTGAAGAAGAGCAGCAGCAATCTTCTCATTAACATTATATGCCAAATAAACAAAAATTATAGATATTTAATTTTTAATAATCATAGGACTGATTTTTTTGTTGTGTTCCTATACCCGGTATGCAATGATTTTGTGATATTTTAATAATTTTCTGTGATTTTTGCCAAAGGTTTATTTACTTATATATAATAATTAAAATAATTATTTATCTTTATATTTAAATATTATTGTAAGTAAATGATGATAAAAATGTTACAATTAACTTATGTAGTAGTTCTTTAATACTTAGTAAAATTTTTTTATTAAAATAAACCACCGGTCCGCCGGCCAAAAAAGAATGAGAAACACTTCACAATAAAAAAGTCAGAAAATGGCAAGCTTCATTTGCTCCCACTTTAAAAGAATAAAAAAAATGCTTTATGTATAGTATTTCATAAAACAAACAGCACTAATAACAGCTAACCGGTAAGTTTCTTTTTAAACTTATCTGCTATTACTGCTGTTTTTTATGAAATATGATTATAAGTATAAGCAACTGTGCAAATATATAAAACATTTTGTTTTATATATTTGTACATCTTGAGAAAAAAGTACTATATATATATAGATTGTTTTAACACTATTTTTGACTTTGAATTAATTAAAATTTATTTGTTGGTAAATTCATAAATATTTATTAATTAAACATTTAATTTTTATTTATTTCCATATTTTATTACATTATAAATTATTATGATGTTCAGTTTATTTGTTTTATTATGTAATCATTTATGCAAAATTTATAAATTAATAAATTTTTCATATCAGTTTTAATGAAAAGCTGTATTGATAAAATATGAGTATTTTTGTGGTAATTAATAACAACAATAAAACTTCAATATATTTTAACAAATTCAGTATTTTATTAATTTCAACAATAAGTATAAAAAGAGAAAATACTGCAGGTTGAATGATGTGTTGTTAACTGTAAATCTCTCAATATGAGCGGAAGTTTCCGGGAAAAAAAACGGTTTTTTACAACGAAAATAGCTGTTCTCGTATATATATCTAATACTTTACTTGTTAATAAATTTCTTAATGCAATTTTTTTTATTAATAAATTCATATTAAACTGTAAAGTTGTTTTTTTAAATTCAACAACATAGGCACCAGCTGTAGCGGCTGAGAAAGTGTCTCGATGGTGACGTCATGCGCAGAAGCCGTTTCTGGCGCAACCAAGTTGCTCTACCTTATATCTATATACCTTGGGCGGTCGCTATAGCAACAAGACCTGTCCATTTTGAATGGGGGTTAAGCATGTGAGGATTCATATTTATTTTCATTTGTAAAATATAAATATTAGCTTATAATTAATATATGAAACAGCTTTCTTTTATTTGATGAACGATTTAAGTAATTACAAAAAGAAAATGATAATAATAAAAACATCGCCAACACGCCATCAAGGCGTCAGTAAGCCAAAATGGACGCCTTTCTTTCTGGCTTTCCCGTCGAAAATGGAGCGAATCTTGTTTCCACGGCAACAGACATGCACAGACTTCTTGGCGGGAACTATTCTTGTGATAGACAGACAGTATATATAATATTATTTTAATTTTACCAGTCTTGTTTCCACGGCAACAGACATGCACAGACTTCTTGGCGGGAGCGTAGACAAACAGTAAATATGCCTTGCTATTGTTTCTCGGTTGTTTTGCTTACTACTTTTTAATAGTTTTATTGGTAAAACCGGATGAGATGTAATAAAAGAGTGGGAATGCGGGCAAGGAAAATAAGAAAGAAAAACCAGTCAGTTAGACCGAGAGAGGCAGTTGGTCTAGGAGTGAGTTCGAGGTGAGCATCGGAGTCAGACGTAGAGAGGAAAAGGAGAGATCGCACGGAAGCAGTTGGAGTGGGTCAGATAGACGGGCTCTGGGTTAAAGTTCGGCGGGGCCAACGTTAGTGGTTGCCGTCGAGGTTCTCTGGGAAGACAGGACCCAGAGAAGATACAGAAGTGGGCCAGGCAGCGGCGGGCTTCTGGGGCAATTCCGTGGATCGAGAAGAATTCTCTCTCCTGTGTGCTCACACTCCTACTCTCCCATGGAGAACTGTTTCATCTGTTTTGTGTATCTAGTACATTTTTGTAGTGTTTTTAATTTGTATATAACTGTAAATATTCATTTGTATTGTGAATAAACTTGTAAATATTTGAAGATCGTTGTGTGTCTGTAGAAGAGCGAACTCGATAACGATCACATAAAGAATGAAACAACTCGGACGGAGAACGAACTTTACTGTGTAAGAGTGGGTAAAATCCACTCTGTATCTGGGACTGATCCCAGGCTTCTAAGGGCATACTCGCGAAAGGGTTGCGGTATGATCGAACCGGAGTCCGATTCGATCGGCTCCTCGTCACATTGAGGCTCTGGCCATATCGGAGCGAACACCAATTCGTCCCAAAGATCTTTATCTGACTCTGGGGTACCTTCAGGCAATGGTTCGGGTCTTAATGGCTCCCGTTCCATTCTCTCTACCTGTTCAAACTCCATTCGCGCAATAGTGGGCTTTAGCCGATTCGCATGCACTAGTAATTTCTTGTTTGTCTGTATGTTCGCTACGAAATTTACCGGACTAGTTTCTTCTATTATTCCATACGGTCCGCTATATTTCGGATAGAATTTCCATTTTAATCCTCTGGGCACGTAAACCTCAGTAACATAAACTCTATCACCCACAGAGAATTGGTACGGTTTGGTAGTTCTATCATGATATATTTTGCACTTTTCTGCTGCGTCTTGTGCATGTTTTTGTGCTAGGCGATGAGCTTCTTTCATGCGAAGCTGTAACTCAGTAATAAAATTCTCTTCTGCATCGTAATGTGCAATGTTTGCCAAGTAATTATATCAAAAGGATAAGTCAAGTCTCGTCCATATAATAAATAAAATGGTGAATCATTTACTGAAGAGTGTACCGTAGAATTGTACTCAAACAATATATGTGGGATCATTTCGTCCCACTGTGTCTGATCCTTTTGTACATAGTGCGCTAACATATCAATAAGTGTTTTATAAGACATTCTACTATACCGTTGCAAGCTGGATGGTACACTGTCGTAAAAAGCCATTTTATTCCTAAGTTTTCGGCAGCCTCCTTCATAACACGGGATGTAAATTGAGTACCCCTATCGGTAAGTAATTCCCGAGTCGTCGAGTATATATTGGCCTTAGTACTACATTTACTACAAAAGCTTTTGCAACTGTCTTTGCGAAAATTTCCGGTAATGGTATGCACTCCACATATCGACTAAAATGATCTACGAAAACAAGAATATATTTATTTCCCAAGTGCGTGACAGGTAGCAGTCCTACAATATCGAGAGTGGTTCTTTCAAACACTTGCTTTAACTTAGGAAAAGTCTGAAGAGGCACTGACGGTTTTTAACCTGCCGTCGGTGTTTAGCACAGTGTTGACAGCTCTTGCAGTATCTAGTTATATCCTGGCGCATGTTTGGCCAAAAGAATTGCGGTTCTATTTTCTGCCTCATCTTTTTAGCACCAACATGACCAGAGATAGGAGCATCATGAAAAATCTTCAATATATATTGGACCATTGACCTAGGTATCACTAACTGATGCCATATTTCTCTTTTTATCGGAGATTGCTTCTGTTTATACAATATACCACTATTGTCTAAAAAATAGTCTGGATATTCATTTGAATTCGGTGTGTCTGGATGAGATAATTTGTCGATAATGCTTTTACATGCCGGATCCAACTGTTGTTGTTCCCCAATTTGTTCTATACTAAATATAGGCCTGTATTCATCTATCACGGCTATTGGAATTCGACTAAGCGCATCGGCATTAGTGTGAGCCTTTCCCGGTTTATGAATAATTTTAAAATTATACTCCTGAAGTTGCAGGTTTTATCGAGCTAGTCTCGAACTTGGATCTTTGACATTCATCAACCATCGTAAAGGTCGACTATCTGTATGTATTTCAAATGAGCGACCATATAAATAAGGCCTAAAGTATTTTACTGCCCAAACTATTACAAGACATTCTCTCTCTGTCACACTATAGTTCATTTCAGGCGCCTTAAGTTGTCAGCTAGCATATGCCACAGGGAGCTCTCCTCACTCATCACACTGTAACAAAACTGCCCCAATAGCATACCCTGATGCGTCAGTTGAAAAGATAAAAGGCTTAGAGAAATCTGGTGACATAATAATGGGGGAGAAGTCAGTATTTCCTTAAGTTTTTGAAAAGCTTCCTCATACAAATCGTCCCAATGGAACTTTGTATCTTTCTTTAATAATGATGTAAGCGGTTTAGCGAGTTTCGCATATGAGTTAATGTGTCGCCTATAATATCCCCTTAATCCCAAAAATGAACGCATGTCAGTATCATTTTTAGGCCTTGGAAAATTCGCTACGCTTTCTATTTTGAAGGAATCTGGCCTAATTCCTTCTTCTGACACTTCACACCCTAAAAACTTAATTTGTCTTTGTAAGAAATGACACTTTTTTGGTTTTAATTTAATTCCCGCTTTTTCTAGGTACTTAAAAACCATTTCTAACCGTTCTAAATGACTTTCCAAATCTTCACTAAATACGAAAATATCATCCAAGTAATTTAGACAAATTTTATTACATAGTCCATGTAATATGTGACTGGCAACTCTTTGTCAAGTGGCGGGGGCATTACGTAACCCCATCGGCATCCGAAGGAACGGTAATGCCCTAGAGGGGTCGAGTACACGCTTTTGTCCCTCAACTTCACCGCTAAAGGCAATTGCCAGAATCCTGACAAAGTGTCCATCGTACTAAAATATTTTGCCTTACCAATTAAGCTAAGATTCTCTGATACTAACGGAATAGGAAACGGATCCTGTGCACAAACACAATTAAGTTTCCTATAATCTATTACAAAACGATAAGTGCCATCTTTCTTTTTAACGAGTAGCGCGGGCGCTGAACACGGCGAGCTCGAGTGTTCGATCACCCCGTGCTCCAGCATTTCCTCCACTATCTCATTCATTTTCTCCTGCTGTGCATAAGGTATACGATACGGTGGCTGATAAATTGTCAGACTATTGCCTGTGTTTATTTCATGCCGCACGATATCACAATATCCTAAATCAAAATTATTTGTTGCAAAAACGTGTTTGTATTTGTATAATAAAGCTAATAGTGGTTTTTTTTATCTTTACCTATCTTTGACCAATCAAAGAGGTTTCAAACTTTTTTGACTCATATTCACTATACCATTGGGTTTCTGTGGCCTATTATTAGTTATTTGTTCCTCGGTGTCATCCATTGCTTGCATAAATTTATCTACTTCCTCTTGTTTGCAAAGTTTTATAGCATTAGTCATTACATTCATTATTCTCACAGGCATTTTACCTTTATTCTTTGTTTTAACTAAAATATCCATAATCATTAATCCCGGTTTGCTTAATATTTTTGATTCTATAACTCCTAATTGATTTTTCTGTCGAACACCTGCAACCTTGGCCAGTGTTACTATCTCTGACATAGGTGAAACGGTTCTATCCTCTAACAAATAAACAGTTTTCCCGCCATCTTTGCGGCTTTTGGCCTGTAAATTTGTCTGAACTACGTCTTGGTTATTTCTACATGTGTTTTTAGTATTTGCATTGATGCTCTGCGGTGTAGACCTTTTTACAGCAGCTTGTTTACATATTTTGCCATAAAAATTTAATTGCATGCCATTAGCTAATATAACTCTTGAATTATGCAAGGAAATTGTGAGTTGGTGTTTTCTAATTATGTCGCGTCCTAATATACCCTCACTAGGAGCAGATATCTGCAAATCGACAACACTACAGACATGTTTGAATCTAACGGACCGATTTGAAAATCGAATTCGTATTTCCCTTAAGTTTTTATAACGTGTCCAGTGACACTCTGTAGTTCAGATTCCGAAACCAGTGGTATAGATACAAGTTTACCGAGCGTCTCTACAAACGTCCTCGACAATAAAGTAACCTTAGCGCCGGTATCTATCATTAATGTAACTTGTTTGCCGTTAACTAGACATTTTAAACTCGATTCTACATCTCTAGCTAATTTAATTCTATTCGTTCTTTTCGAACAACCGGCATTTCACTCTAATTGCTCTTTGCCGACATTCTTTCGTTTTTCCTTAATTGTTATAATCGCGGGGGACATCCGTGACTGTTTCCTATCTATTTTATCAAACTGATTAAGTGCGAATTTTTCTCGCTTTAGTCAAGTATTCAAATGGTTGCGATTCTGTTGTCGAGTTCTATTCTAAAAATCTTGCCGTGAGGCAAATTGTGTTTGTATTACCGACAAGCGCTGTGGTGGGGGAGGTGGATTCTGATATCCCATACCTCCTCGGGGTCCGCCAAAATTCTGCAGTTCCGAAAATCATGGCCTAAACCTTCCTTGGGAACTCTGATATTCATTGAGGTGCGGTTGTGAGTACCAATTATATCACGGGCGGTGATATAATTGGTATTATATCACCGCCGTTATATATGGTATTATATCACCGGTATTATATCACTCATAATAATTAATCTAAGAAGAAAAGACTTCTCAACTAGTATGAAAATGGACGTGCTACTAATTTTTATATTTTTAATTTCTGTTTGTTCTATAAAAAAAAAATTGTTAATTGTTTCTATTCATATTACGTTTATTTCCTTAATTTAATTATCGTTTAATGTTTAAATTTCTAATTTATTTAATCAAATTGTTTTATTAACATTTGTTATTATTTGATTAATTTATTGTATATATTCCCTATATTATATATATTACCAATTATTATTTATTTTCTTAAATTTCTAATTTATATAATCAATTATCTAAATCATTTGTTATTTAATCAAACATTGCTTATTTTGTTCATTTTATTTTATCTAATCAATCTTTTTATTTTGTTAATTATAGTCATTTATTTTATGTTAAAAATTTTATTTTATGTTATTATATTATTTATTTTATGTTAAAATTCTGTAACAATATTATATTTTGTAACTCTGTAATAAACAAATTGTTCAAATCAAATTTAATAAATGGCGAATACGGTCTCCACTTCCCTAGTGGCCTATCACACTCCTTCTGATAGGATCCTTTTCCTTTCCTCCTACTCTCCTTACATCTTCTCACTTCCTTTCCTTTTTCTAAGGCTAAACCAGTGAGTACAGCCTTCTATCTCTTTGTTTTTCTCCTCCTCCTCCTATATCACGGCGGTCTATACACGAGGTGAACGGATCTGGCTCTGTTCATAACTTTGTTGTGGCCGATATGACTGATAATTCGGTGTCCCTCGCATTCTTGGCTGATTTAAACCTTGTTCGGTAGTTATTGTCATTTGGTGTGTGTGTGCTGCTATGTTTGGCTTTGGTTCTAACTTGTCTAGTCTGTCACTTATCTGTTTAATTGCCACTTCTAACTCTCCTATTTTGTCGGTGGATGGGTCGGCTATTCCGACCCCGATTTCTTCGGTACTCGCTTCGTCTGACCCTATTATCCTTCCCACATATCGTCGGGGTTTTGCAATCACTTGCTCGATTAGTTTATATCTTGCTACTCCTAATTTTTGACGATACGACCACGACACTAATGTGGCGATTTCGTCAATGGTATTAAAGAAATCCGTTACCCACTGGATCAGTTCTCCTGCATATGAGGGAATCATGCCCGTTAGGGCAGAAAGAGACCCAGGGACTGAAGAAGCGACCTCCGTCCTCTCTGAGTCAGCCTCGTTGGTCATCTTGGAATTTTTCTTTTTCTCTCAAAAAAAATTTTTTTGTTATTTCGCTTCTATTTCCGTCTTTTCTGGGTCCCACTGATGTGGAATTCCAATCCCACTCCTGACACCAATTGTGGAATTCCGGGCGAAAATGGAAATGCGGAAACAACAGGCCTAGAAGCGGTCTACGTTTAATGCGTGGATAAGGATGACAAACGAGGCAATACAACTCAAGGAATCGAGATGGAGAACAACATTGAAATTAAATTCAACAGCTTCTTCTTTATTATTTAACAAAAACACACAAGAGAGATTTATATTTACATCGATAACCCGACAACACAAGATATAGATAACTTGTATAATCAAAAATCTTCGATCCCGACGATCTGGAGGAAAGGTCACTGGAAGTTGAATTCTACAAACAGTCTTTAGTCCAGTTGATAAACACAAAAACAACACAGCAATCGGTCAATAGAAGAAAATGAAGTTTACTAATAAGCTTCCCGAAGCTTTTACTTGGTAATAAAAAGGATTGGTCGTTTGAAGGATTAATCCAGACAGAAGTAGAAGTCTATAATTCGAAGGCTATATTAATTAATATACGGAGCTGGAGACAACAAACTAAACAAGTCAAGACACAGAACCAAAAGCGTTGGTCCCGGGCAAAGTTAGCTCTTAAATTTTTGTTCACCCTTTCCCGGGAGAGGAAAGATGATGTTTATTTTCTCGAACATTCGCCAAGATGGGTGTCGAATTCGAGATTATTCGTCGGACGCCTAAGATAAACATTCTCAGTAATTTATTGACATCCAGAGTTGAGAATTGACCCATCGATCTTAAATATGACGCACTATATAGCTGTAGTTTGAAATATTTGTTTTAATAAGCGGTCGTTTAAATTCCTTTTTACATCTCTTGTTTCTGTTATTTTGTCTTAATCGTGACCAAAAAAAATCGAGGTAGAGAGTAACAAGGTACAGATGTCTTACGCTCGACCTCCCACCTTCCTTGGAATTTCCCCGACTTCGTCTCCGTTTGGGGGGGCAATTCGTGACCCTTACAGTTTCATACTTTTCCCTTCTTGTCTATGTTGAACTATTAGTTTTCTGATAGTATTTTCGATTTGTTGAGCATAATTATCATTGGTTATTTTACAGATATTAAAAATAAAAAGATGAGACTGGTAATCCTTTGCGCAGTTAAGAGAAATGACTTTCACTCACACCTGTTGTTCATTTGCATTATGAGCGCTACAGCAGCTTATCTTTTGATTATGACAGTAATTTTATTGATATTTGTGTACCAAATGTGTTACATTAGTAATAAAATAGATTAGTTTATTATTAATAACACAAAAATTCTCTACAGAACACAGCAAATCATCTTGCTGACAACATATCTGAGCATATTTGACATAAAACTTATCTACCCCTGACGCAAACGTAAAACTTAATGGAATCGTCCCACATTAAGCCTGTTCGAATGGACGCCTGGAAAAAGCAATCTCGTTGGATTGAAGTAGTGTAAGGAAGCCAAACAATTTTGACCTAGGTGAATAACTTTATGAACTGCACTGTACATAGTGTTAACATATTTTCGAAAAATCCCTAAAATATGTCAAAAATTGCTAAATTCCTTTTCTGCTACTGTCCCAATTAAGCATTTAAATTATGTATTAGTTTATTAGTTTGGTTCCTGTTCTTTGGCTTAATTAAACGGCTTCTCCAATTATCCGGTAGCCCAATTAAGCGGAATTGAGTTCTTTGGCTTAATTAAACGGCTGCTCCAATTATCCGGTAGCCCAATTAAGCGGAATCGTCTGTTTTTGAATTGATTTTAACTGTTTATTATATATTGTCAAATCAACCGTAATTGATTTTCATATTTATCTATATTTTATATAGGGAAAAATAATATATAAAATTAATGTTCATTATAATATTCGCTTTATTTTCATAAATATATAATAAAATTTCATATTGCGGTTTGATTATGATATGTAAATTAAAATATTTGTTGTGTTTGTAAAAAAGTTTTGATTATTGAAATATGCCATTTATGTGAAAGTTACAAATTAACTGGTCAAACTTATACTTGGATAGCAAAAACAAGTTGATCGGAAAATGACGAAACAATTCGACAAGATAACCAGCGATCAAATATTATTTTGATTGCTTCTCCACGAAATAATGTGAACTTTATCAATAAAATGCTATTGATTGATAAAACATTATTTCAATTTATCAGTAACTTGCATATAGATCAATAAATGGAACTTCACGATATCAGTTCGAATATAGATCGACAAAATATTATTTGTCCAATTGACTAATAATAGAAATTTAATTAATCAACATTCAACAATTCAAATTTAGATTTTTTGGATTGTTACAGATCATTAATTCATTTTGTGAATCCAAACTTTCCATTTAAAAAGATTTTTCCGTCAATGAAAATTTTCCAACTGAAATAGTTTTCTCTAAGGAAAAACTTTTCAACTAGAAATATCCTCTAAGAATAACTTTTAACACTCAAATTTAAAGTTTTACAGACATCAGTGTAACAATTAATAATAATTTATATATGATAAGTATCAATAAATTTCTAATTATTTTATACAAATTAAAAGAATTCTTTAACTATTGATTGTAACCTTATTTTTATGAAAAATGATTTTCGTATATATCAGGAGTGGCCAAATCTCATCTTACTACGAGCCACATAGGAGAATCTCAAATACTCGAGAGCCGCATTTTCTTTCTGGATCAATGAGAACAGCATCAGTTTTTCGGTTAATCTTAATAATGATTTCAAAAATTGTTTATTTCAGATGCATTTATTTCGTATAGATACATACTATTTTTACAATAGATAAAAAATAATATAAAGGAATTTTTTTAGCTTAAATAAGTATTTGCTTCATACTGTATTTACTATTGACTTCATGGTATGGAGCCACATTGAAGGTACCAAAGAACCGCAGTTTCGCCATCTCTGATTTATATAATCATCAAACGAAAACACATTATCTCAATTTTTTAGTTAAATCTTAAAAATTTATTAAAATATAATTGCATGAAAACTTTCTATATGTTAACTTTAGATTGATGTTTTTTATATTTGAAAATTCATAAAAGACAATAGCTAACATTATTCTATATAAAATTGATAATACTAAGTTATTCATTAATTGAAGAAAACTAAAATTAATATTATCAAAGAAATCCAACAATAAAATTTTTGAATCAATTAAATCTTAAAATCATGGCCTCCATTACAATTTTTATTTATATTAAAATCTAAATTGATTCATTATTTTATTTTTACAATGAATATTTACACATATAAATTAAATGCAATCCGTATATAAGTTGGAATTCATTGAATTCTAACCTAAATATTTTATTTTCAAATGCAATATATATATATAAAGTGTATATAGTATTATGTTCAATCCTATAATTGAAAGATAATCAATAATCAATATAATTTCCAATACAATATTCTAGAAAACAGTAATATTGTGTATCACATAACGTTATTAATCTGAAAGCATTGGCATAAATGCATCGAACATTTTTGTAAACAGAAAAGTCATATTTCTGATTTCTCTATTTATAAAATTTTTATTCGATTAAATTTGAAATCTGAAAAATCACAAATTCTATATTTCTATCGCAACTGGACATGGAGGCAGTATAGACCTGATTATTCGTGTTGTAATGGTTTATAGTAAGTTAATTTAAATAATGTTTCATTTTTATCTTAATATTAAATTTTGTAAGAGATAGATACATTAATATTTACATAAAATAATATTTAGAATAATCAAAATTATTCTGAATGTACAGTAATACGTTTTAATACAGTATTATAAAATAAAATAATCTCTATTTATGTATATTCAATGATATAATTAAATTTTGTGATATATTAGATTTTAATAATGAGAAAATTAACTAAACAATGAATTTGATAAATGCCAGAAGTTTTCAAATCATTAGAAGGATTAAATTACTTAATAATATTAAGAATATTTTATTGCGTAAACATCATGTATAAAAAATTAAATTTTTATATATTTTTAATTTATATTTTCAAGTTTCATAATATAAATCTGATTAAGTTATATAGGTGTATAACAAGCATGTCAAGTATGCAGTCTACTTGCCAGGAACATGCCGCCCTCCTTACTAGCAAAAATATTTTTACAAATAATCTATTTTACATGGTTTAAATACTGCCATAATTCATAAATGAGATAATACGGGAAAATATCATTAATTCGAATAATAAATTAATTAAACCTAATTTTGTCGATTTTCTTTCTTATAAAAGGTTCATAAAATTTTATAAAGTTTATTCTCCTCTGAAAGAGAATTATTTTTGTAAATTTTAAACAATTAGTAAAATAACATGTTTGAATGTTCAGATTTGGCTTTCTCAACATTCAGCATTGGTGTGGAGAAATTAATATTTTGGACAATTATCAGTAAAATGAATGAATATAACTTATAAAATGAGAATAAACTGTTTTTATTTAGGCTATGTCAGGAGTATTCTAAATTCCATAATTTGTAGGATCCTTTATTTATTTTACTGTTTTAGCTAATTTTACGCAGAAAGAATATCTAAATGTAAACTAGTTATTCTTTCTGTGAAGAAAAATAGGGATCATCTCCCAGCTCTTAGTAATTTCATGTTACCATTTATTATTTTTAGGTAAAAATGAACTCTCTCTCTTGTTTTAATTAACGGATGTAATTAATTGCTGAATGTAGAATGTAACTCAGGTTTTCCGATAGTAGGTATGATTATTCATTGGATTCATACTAAATTGCGAATTTTTGGAAATAATGATCGAAAACTTTAATAAAAACACGTGAAGTAAATATTAAAAATACAGAAGTAAAGACAATTGTATATTAATAATAAAATACATTATATATTTTAACATTTAAATATATTAAATATATTATATATTAACATTTAAATAATTTAAATAAATAAAAAAAATATATTATATTATTAAAAAAAAAAAATTAAAAAAAAAATTAAATTTAATATTATAATTTATATAAAATAAATAAAATAAATATATATATATATATATATTGACATAATAAAATAGCAATATCGATTTGAAATTTAAGAAAACCAACGAAACTCTTTTAATAAAAAACTCTTTCTGGTTGATTAGTTGTCATTTATAGTTTATTTGATTGTCTTGTTAGTCCCTGGCTGATTCTTTACTAAACCCGTAGTGTACAGAACTGATGCATTTATGAGAAAAAGGGGAATGAAAGGAGAAGGAACTCCATATTTCTTTCCTCTCCAAATATAAACAAATGTTGTTCGGTTTGGCTGCAAGGAAACGCATCTGCTTTCCAATAAATTAAATAGGATCCGGATTCGATTTTCGGGTCCCACCCATTGAAAATTTTTATCATGAGGACCAGGCCAAGTCTGTCAATCGTCGTTTTCACAATCCGGCACCCCTCTCAGGAGTGGGCATCTGTGGAAGTATTGATTTCACCCCTTCATTTAATATTTTTTGGAATGGAAAGTGGCGTCATCTGTTGACAAATATATATATATAAAGTGCTACAGCAGAAGAGAATTTTGGTAGGATTTTATCTAATTGTTGGTATTAAAAATTAACAACATACGTGCTAATATTTTAATAAATAGTTAATTTTTAAAAATTATAAAATTATGGTTAAATATTTTTCACAATGATTAATAATATTTATATATTAGTAAAAAATGCTCGCCGGAGCACGAAAAAGCAGAATATGATTGTCGATCACCGAAATGTTGAAGACAAGGGGAAATCTACGATAATGTTCAGTGGCCGATATCGACCGTCGACGTGCGGCCATTTCAGATTTGCCCTGCCCCACTGAATTCCTAGACTGGCTGGACGTTTTGACGACCCAATCATATTCTGCGCCTCATTTAGCAACAATTGCATATTTGAGTCCTTTCAGATACTGAGGCTTCCCTGTATATCCTGCAACACCCATGGGTTCGGAATATGATTGGGTCGGCAAAACGTCCAGACTGCCCACGAGTTCGTAGGGGCGGGGCAAATCTGAAATGGCCGCACGTCGACGGTCGATGTCGGTCACTGAACATTATCGTAGGTTACCCCTTGTTTTCAACATTTCGGTGGTCGACAATCATATTCTGCTTTTTCGTGCTCCGACGGAGCATTTTTTACTAGAATAATTATTAAATTTATATGGTGTTTATGTTATATTTTTTATATTACATACACTTCCGTCCCTTAACAATTTCATTTTTTCGAACCGGTATGGTATTAAACGCCATCTTCAAGATTTATCCGTATTTTATTTTTTCCCATAATATTGAGCAACGCCCTTTGTTGACAGAAATCTCACTTATTAAATACATGTTTCTTAACGTTTATCATTTACTTTCCGCCCTTAAATATTATTGTTTTATTAATTTTTTCTTTTTACGTTTTTTTGAAAACTCGTACTCGCCAGATTCTTATATATATATAAACACATTAATCTTGCTGATATTGTTTAGTTTTATACTAATCGCATGTATACCTAGGTTTGCCAACCGTTCTTTATTTCAAAGGACAATACTTTATTTGTACTTCAAATCTTTGCCTTTTCTAAACAGGCAAATGTCCTTAATTTTATTTATCTGCAAAAAATTAAATATAATATGTATATAAAAATCGTTATAATTTACAAAGGGAATATTATAGATTTAAATATCTGTTTCATGCTTTAAAATTACAGTGAATAATTTAAGATTTAAAATTTCCGCTTAATTTTGTTGTCATTTCAACATTTATTTTACACTCACAGATGTGGTTGCCATCTTAAGGTATAAAGTGCAATTTAGTTACCATGGTTAAACATTGAATGATCTCATCTAGAACTTTCTTTTAACACATTTCTTTTATTTAAACTAAATTGTTTATTAAATAGAACTGTTTTGTTCGTACAATATTAAATTTATTTATTTTGTCAAATACAGTGGTACCTCGGTATACGTCCTTAATCCGTTCCAGATCCTTGGATTTATACCAAACGAATTTTTCCCATAAGAAATAAAAGGAAAAATGATTAATCCGTTCCCGTGTACGAGTATGTCTATAATCTGAATCCGTGTACGAGTATGATTGGCATATTATATATTGATGGGATTGTACAAAATAATTTAAACACTGATTAATACTAAAATACACAAATATAAAAGCAATTACAGTAGATAAAACAAATGAAATTATAATCTTGCTACCTTGCTGAGAAGAGTCGAGTGCCTGCTAGGATGGTGTTGAGAAGGTAGGAGGAGATGATATTGTTTGGAAGGAGAATCCGATTTCAATAAAACTTTAGGGATCTGAAATTCTGGTGTTTTTCTATTTCTGTCTCTTTTCCCTACTTGGACCTTGTGAGGCTCACCAGGTTTGACTTTTATTAAAAATCTGTCCAAAGAACTTCGCTTCCGCCTTCTCAAGATGTTTCGGAAATACAACATTGTCTGGTCATTACAGACAATGCTATTACGACTTGTTATAACTTTTTTATAAAGAATATGTTTTTTAAGAGAACATACAACAGACTCATACAAGTTCTAGCACGCGAGTCTGTTGTATTCTAAATAAAAGTCGTATACCAAGCAAAATTTTTTGCATCCAAACAGGACGTATACCAAGGTACCACTGTACTTTGTATTTTCTAAAAATAAAAGCAAAAAGATTAATATTAAAATGTACTTTGTTTTTTTGTAACTAAATGTATATATTATTTTTAAAATAAAAAATTATAGATTTTAGACAGGGGTGTCCTTTATTAGAGTTTTACTGAGTTGGCATACTATATATACTGTCGATATGAAATATTCCGGTATTGACATACAACGATTTGAATATGTGTTCGTGTATATGTGGTTGCATACCTCAGTAGTTATCAACTTTTTCTGTTGAGGAGCACATTTTAATATTTTAAAATTTCGCGGCACACCTAAATATTTTATATAATAATTTAGATTTAACAACGAATTTTTATTTACATATTATTATATTATTCTTATTTATTACATTCAGATTATAGACATACTTGTACACAGGATCATTAAATGGCGGCTCTTATTAACTTATATTGCAGATTTTGTCTTTTTAGAGAAACTATAATTTTATTTAATTTTTATTACTTAATTTTTAAATTATGAATAACGATAAAAAATTTTGGCTGTCGCAGAAATTTGAGGGTTATATTTTTCTAATGATATTCTATTTATAGGAATCAGTACAATGGTTCGACTGCAAAAGAAATATCCAGCCAACCACAGTTCACTAATAATATATATAATTAATACAATTACATACATACAATTCATTCTTAATTTTTCGCTGCACACCGTCAAAGGTTTGGCGGCACAGTGTTTGAGAACCACTGGTTAAACACAAGTGTCTCACCAAGTGGCAGGCTACGGCATTTATCTTTTATACATGTACCAATTTTTCTGTTTATGGTTTTGGACGGACACGGAATAGGTTCTCGTACGCAATACTGCGTTTCGATCGCCATTTACATATAACTGTACTTTAATGGTTGGATCGATGCAATGCCATTCTGTTAGGCCTTTTCCATGCCGCTAAGTTCCCCTTTAGCTGGCGCTATGAAAATGTCGGAAGACTAATTCCGCCGAAGCACGAAAAAGGAGAATATGATTGTCGACCACCGAAATGTTGAAGACAAGGGCAACCTACGATGAATGTTCAGTGGCCGACATCGACCGTTGACGGGCGGCCATTTGAGATTTGCCCCGCCCCACTGAACTCGCGGGCAGGCTGGATGTTTCGCCAAACCAATCATATTCCGCACCTCGTTTAGCCAATAACTGCATATTTGAGTCGTTTCGGGGCCCTTCGGGATACTGAGGCTTCCCTGCATGTCCTGCGACACCCGGAGGCACTGAATATGATTGGGTCGGTAAATATCCAGCCTACTCAAGAGTTCAGTGGGTTGGGGTAAATCTGAAATGGCCGCACGTCGACGGTCGATGTCGGCCACTGAACATTGTCGTAGGATGCCCCTTGTCTAAAACATTCCGGTGGTCGACAATTATATTCTCCTATTCGTGCTCCGGTGGAGCATTTTTTACTAGTTACAAATGTGATCAGACCACGTTAGTTTTAGTTTAATTTATCAAACCGAATAAAGAATACTTTTGACAGAAGCCAATTCAGAACGCATTGTTAGAGACCCATATATTCTCTGTTTTAATCATGTTTATAAACTCGATTTTATCAGTAGTGTTACCTGTATGTGAGTGTTTGTAACACAGTGTATGGGTAATCTGTTAAAATAATATTAAGTTACATGTAAAATTAGAATAAAGTTTTTATCAAACAATTTAACTTCCACAGCGATAGAAAACATAATGGCGCCATTTCCTGTTTCGTCACGAACCAACGTCCAATCAGGAATGTGTTTCGGTTTGAGCCCTATAGACCTTCCTCGTTCAGCCTAAACCGCTATGTACTACTGTGTGACGTTTTTAATCGTGTTTAGCTATCCATGTTCCGTTCAGATTTATGATATTAGCCAAGTTCAACGACTTGAACTGGTTTATATTGCATAGTGTAAACAGGGTATAACAACTTAACGCATAGTTTATATTATAGCATAGACCAAAATCTGATTCTAGAGTACAGCGCCATCAAAACATAAACGGCGCCTCTAGAAAACAATGGTTGGCAAACGCGACAAATTTAAAAATGTGTCCCGACATTCATGCCGAAAAACTGATGAAACCGGAATATTGATTGCAGGATTTTAGATTGTCAACCTATATTACAATTATCATATTGACGGAATAATGGCATCATAATTGAGACAAGGAGATACGAAATCAATATAAACTAATGGAAACTATGAGGCTAGGGCCACGGAGGTAATGACATGGGCCATTAATAAAACGAAAAATGATTGTGAATCACGATACATTAAAAATAGATTATGATAGAATCATTAATATGAAATAAGCTTTATGATAAATATTTATAATTTTAATTGTGCTTCTGTTCTCATAGCTCGATGCTATAAAGATATTCAATGATAGTAGTCGTAATTAAATATTTAAATATAATTTTTAACCAATTAAATAATTTAAAACAAAATAATTTATATTTTACAGCTATAATTTGGAATCCCATAAAGAAGAGATGAAATGAGAAAATCTTAATTAAATCCTGAAATTCATAATGACTGATAGGTTTAATTACATCGTCCTTAAGATCATTTATTTAATTAAATAATTCAGAAGGATTTTTAGCGTAATGCTTTCTTTAATTTTTAAAACTTTAAACTCTTATAACAGAATGATTAGAAAGTTATATGTAACTGGTATAAATTTTACATTAGTTCTGAAAAAGAATTATCTAAACTTGAGCAATGATACTTTAATGCAAAATTTGTTCACACATATTAAAAATGAACTTTTCATCCTATATTTGACAAATTTCTACATGAAAAAAGAAAATTTTCGGATGATTAATTTATAAGAGTATTCTAACAATAAATGGCTATTTTAATAAAATTGAGCATAAATTAAATTAGCATAATTACTTATATATAAATATAATGTATGCATAAAACTGTAAAATACAAGTTAAATACACTTTCTATTTTCTTGTATTAATAAATTATTAAAAGAATATCGGAATGTTTATAATCATATCCTACTTGTAATGCAAGTATCTGTGAAATAGTCTAAAGAAATAATTGCATAAACATAAAACTGATATTTTGCGATTAAACTTTAAATCGATATCAAAGAATACACAAATCATCAGTTTGATAAGATAAACAAATTTAGAAATTATTAAAATCTTAAAATGCTAAATCATTCAAAATTTTTTCCATATAATACTTGCCTTGCATATAAATTGTCGCCTCTATTTTACACTTTTCGAATATTTGGATTCGAATTTCAGAAATCTTGTCAATGTATTAAACATCGAAATGGATTTCTTAATCGCATTTTCACAATGTACACATGCTGCCTTGAAACATCTCAATGGATAGCAATTTTCGTGATTTTCGTGACGAATTATTATAGGATATCATGTGGAAAAGCAATTTCCATGTTTGGAGATTTCGCAAATTATGCAATTTTTGTACTTATATTTGTTTCAATATATATCGCTTTACAATACAGCATAGTAAAGAGGAGGAAAATTTCTTTTCACTATGAAATGAATATATATAATAATGAAAATAAATTCATTGATGAAATCGAAAATAAGCTGTTAGCGTTTCTTACGCTTTTGTTCTTTGTTATGATCATAAGTTCAATTATAACAACATTTGGGTGTTATTATCATCTGAAGAAGGAAAGATGTAGTGATTTAGAGGCATTGTTTTGCGCAATTTTGTTTCAAGTATATCTTATTCTTATAATAGGTCAGATAATAGCAGTTTTTTGCCTGTCTACTGTTAGTCTTTTAATTATAAGCAAAAGACTTATCGAGCTATCGAAGCAAATTCAAGTAAAGAGTATAGCAAGCATATCATTTTTGCAGGACATCATGGAAAAGCATTTAGAGATATGGGAAATGTTTCAAAGTGTAAACGAACAATGGAAGACACTTTTACCCATTCTGTACATTAATTTCGTGTATCTTACATGCTTTTTGTTATTCGGAGCTATATTTTTAAAAAAAAGTTCAATTATACGTGTTGCTATCGCAACCTTGGCACTGATAGTATTTTCTGGATGTTTGATATCGGCAAGAGCATTATCGGTATTAGCCTCTTTGGTAAGTTTAATTTGTATGAAAATGAATACAAAATATTCATCTATTTGATCCTTGTAATTTTTTTTAGGTATATGACAACTTTATTTCAATAGGAAAATTTTCTTCAATGCCTTGGGCAATACAATATAAATTTAAAGTAGGCCCTATATAACCGATTTTTCTTTCTTTTTACATTTTTTTCCTAAATCAACTAACAAATAAATAATTTATAACAGATTATTAACTTCATGAAGAGATTCGGAGGAATGCCTATTGGAATATCATTTGCTGGATTTTTCTTTGTCAAAAGGACATTCTTCATCCGAGTAAGATCCATTAAAATTAATTATTTATTTTCTTAAAAAATGATGAAATACAATTTATCTATTATCAGTTTAACTACATAACTAAATTAAATTTTATTCAATATTTGTAGGTGATGAGTGGATTATATTCAGTATTTTCAACTCTACTTGAATTAACTGGTGTAATTGCCAAAAAGAAATGCCACTACAGAACATATAGAAAGCTGAATGAAAGCATGTCGTAAATTTTTTAAATGTTTTAGATATAATATCATCATATATTTATAGATTTCCTTCTTTTAATAATTATCATAAATAGATTTATCATTTCTTAAAAATTTACTGATATATAATGTTTGTCTCTAAATGATGCTGATGAATAATGGCGATGAAATATAAAATTTGAAAGAATGATTTTACGTCCAACGAAGATAAAATTTTTTGATCTAGTAATGAAACATAGGTTTATCACCCAAATTGTGTTATCTACTTCTTTCGATAAAATGTCAAATGCAGCTAAATTTTCTTCTAAATGTATTGACTGTAATGAGTCTGAAATATTTTAATTATCATGTCTGATTTAACAATATCCTCGTTGTCCACAATTCCATAATCAATACATGTTTGTTGTATTATCAGAATATTCAATCCTATCAAAAAACATTTCATGTAAAAAATGTAGCCAAGTCTCGTG
>AYEL01040395.1:0-13084 GCA_000484575.1 Olivierus martensii
ATAATGTTCTTTTAAATATGGTGTATAGTTAAATGAATGGTACTGAAGAGGGATCGTGAAAGGATCCGAAAACGTTATACCATAATAAATAACTTTATACTTGCTAGTAGAGCTGTATGTCTTGTAATTGGTTTAAAGCAAGTAGTTTCCTATAATAATATAATTTTTGGATTTTGCTATAAATTTCTATGTATATTGTATTTTTGTATTTTAAAAAGTTTCTGTGTATTTAATAATTTAATTATATCTTATGTGGCATTTTGTTGCTTGTTATGGAATTTTTTAAAATGTTCTACAGAATTTTAATTCATTTTTGAATTACTGTTCTAAATCTTTTTGGATTCTTGTGCTATGTCTTGAATTGAAATGGTTACATTTACCATTTCAATTCAAGACATAGTACAAGAAAATCTTATATAATGTTTAAAGTTATTATACTGCTTATTAGTACTTTGTTTTATATGGACTGGGATCCACTCAGTTCTCATGCCAATGGATCAGACATTTGTAATTGTTATAATTATAGATTCTTTTAATCATTCTTTTTTATATAAAATTTATTATTCTTTATGTTACGTATAATATGTTCATATTTCTGTTATGTTTATATTTCGTGTGATATTAATTTTATAAACAATTCCAAAGATAGAAAATAATACTTGTCTGAATTTTTTATAATTAATAGTAACTGAAGATACATTTGCTATATTATCTTATTTTTTTACTACTATATGAATAATAATATATATAACTTATGTAATGGACTCCTGATTATTAGGGGTTGGATTACGGTAAAAATTTATTTCACCCTGAAGCGATCGAGATCTTTCTTAAGCCAAATGTCTGTGTTAGTCGATTTCTACATTGTGTAGGGGACGCATATGTATATTCATTAAAAAAGCCTGATACACGTTGCATTGCATGCCTGGAAACTCTCGGTAGTCAATCAAGAATCTTGCCTGTAAAGATTAATGTTAACAGCGCAATTTGTTCAATAACTCGAGGTGAAGTAAATTTTTACCGTAATGAGAAAAAAATCTCTTACCAACTTAGTAGTAATGTATCTTTGTATGGCCTTTTTTAAGTCCAATACTTTTGCTTTCTGTTCAATGATTATATTATATACTTGACCATCCAATCTTCTCACAAATAGTGTCATGGCCCTACCATGTTCTAATGCCAACAACGAATTCAGTTCTTCAAGAGTTACTCTATCAGGAAGATAGGATAACAAAGGGTCCGAAGATATAATTTGCGAAATTCCCTTCTCAATTGTAGTTAATGCTTCTTGATGAGAAAACTGATGTAATTTCTCATCATTTTCTTCCATTATCAGTAGAGTACTGGAGTTGAAAACATAAAACTTTAATCAAGTAATCTTACCATTAAACTCATTTAAATCTATTGATATGAAAATTTCAGTCACAAAATTTAACATCTATTCACTTCATGTGAATTAATACTGAATTGTAGAAATAGCATTATCGTTTCAGTCACGATTATTTTCCTAGAGTATTAAAAGTTCTGGATGATTCAAATGTCACATAACGATGAACGAAACTTACGGAAGTAATCGTGCATTGTAAGACTAGAGTTGCCAGTTTACAATCAAGAAAATAAGCCAGACAAAACAAAAAAAAAAAAAAAATGTTAGACACGAAGAAAAAAAAAAAAAAAAAAAAAAAAAAAAAAAAAAAAAAAAAAAAAACATAAATTTTGTGAATGTTTAAGTAAATCGCATTTTCTCAAATAAAATCGCAGCTTTCAATGATCGTATATATGTTTTCAAGCTTTGGATAGATGAAATTGCTTTGTTTTGTAAAAATGGAAAAACAGATTTAAAAATATATATTCCGGGTGATTTTGAGCACCCGTACCACCCTTTTTTCTCGGAAACGCGATGAGATAGGAAGGAGGGGAAAAAATTTTGATTACCAAAGTATACCTGATGAATCGAATGGGCATGATAAAAATTTCGTGGGCCCATCGAAAGTAGGGACACAAGGTGTCAACTTTGAAATCTCCAGTGGAAATCAATGCCGATTTTGGCATAATTGGATCGCATTTTCTCAAATAAAATCGCAGCTTTCAATGATCGTATATATGTTTTCAAGCTTTGGATAGATGAAATTGCTTTGTTTTGTAAAAATGGAAAAACAGATTTAAAAATATATATTCCGGGTGATTTTGAGCACCCGTACCACCCTTTTTTCTCGGAAACGCGATGAGATAGGAAGGAGGGGAAAAAATTTTGATTACCAAAGTATACCTGATGAATCGAATGGGCATGATAAAAATTTCGTGGGCCCATCGAAACCAAACATTATTGAAGCAGCAAAGGGCAGTGATATGAAGATTTAAGGCGAATTCTGGTACTCGGTAATAGCACTCGAACCGCAGGTGTGACAAGTCTTGCCATCACAGTTCAGCATGGAGCATACTCAAGAACAAGGGTTTCTGGACTTGTTTCAGCCCTTTATGAGTACCATGATGTACACAGATGCCCTCTGTCAGATTCTTCCTTTTATTATAGAAAGTACACAGTGCCCTATGCAGATTCTTCCTTTTATTATTGCTTGAGTAATCCAATCGGCGGCATCTTATTTTTGTGATATTTCACAATCCGTAAGTGATATTAAAAAACTTTCAAAACAAAAGTTGTTTGTATTTTCAGGCAGCATCTTTTTTGTGATATCTCACAATCCGTAGGTGATATTAAAAAACTTTTAAAACAAAAGTTGTTTGTTTTTCACAGTTCTAGCCACAATTAGTTTTCAAAACAAAAGTTGTTTGTTTTTCACAATTCTATCCAATTATGCCAAAAAATATTAAAAAACTTTCAAACAAAAGTTGTTTGTTTTTCACAGTTCTATCCAATTATGCCAAAATCGGCATTGGTTTCCATTGGAGATTTCATAGTTGATCCCTTGTGACTCTCCGATGGATAGTTTCCATTGGAGATTTCATCGTTGATCCCTTGCCTCTCTACTTCCGATGGGCCCACAAAATTTTTATCATGCCCATCCAATTATAGTTGACTCCTTGTGTCCCTACTTCCGATGGGCCCACAAAATTTTTATATATGACCCCTTGTGCCCCTACTTCCTATGGGCCCACAAAATTTTTATCATGCCCTCTTGTGCCCCTACTTCCGATGGACCCACGAAATTTTTATCACGCCCATTCGATTCTCTAAGTATACTTTGGTAATCAAAATTTTTTATCCTACTTCTATCTCATCGCGTTTCCGAGAAAAAAGGGTGGTACGGGTGCTCAAAATCACCCAGTATATTATAACTGACACTGCCGCGCCAGTTATAATATGATTCAGTGTGCCAAATGCCAAATGCACATTTTTATTTTCTCTTCTTATGCCTTTAATATTGATCTTAGAGCATTGAAATTTGGCAGGTGTGTTCTTTTCGACTTCCGGATCGACATCCGCTCGACATTTCCTTCGTCAGCTTTTTACAGTTACTTCACTCCGTCTTAAAAAATCGTTAAATTTCTCGATGGGAAACTTTGCTCGGTAATTGTTCGATTGCCTTATGTTAGATCAGCGGTGGCCAATCTTTTTGAAAGCAAGTGCGCAACGAAAAATTTTTACAACGCGGTGGGCACATGACCTTTTTTTATGTAGTTAGCAGATAGAATAGAGAAATTAAAATCGAATAATGTGTTGCATGAATCTAATTTAAATAACTTTTTTGTAATTAATTTACCGTCTTTTTAGTGAGCTTTTATTCGTTTATACACTCACTAATACTAAATAATTTCATTCATTTAACGTTGCCTTTACCATAGCCTTTACAAATAAGTGAACTAATTAATCATAAAAACATTGCCATTATTTTTTTCATTGACTGATTTTTCTATGTTTCAAAAAATATATTGGATTATTCAAATATTAATAAGAAAGTATGAGCCTGAACACGATTCTAATCAGTCGAGTAGACCATGTTTTTTTTTTTTTTTGGTCAACAGATGACGCCACTTTCTATTCAGGAAGAATACTAAGTGGCGGAGCGAAACAAACCCTTCCACAGCATACTTTCGGACCACCAACCGCTTCATCTAGCTTACTTTATATGATAATCGTCATCGGAGGAAAAAGCACTAGCTAAACCCTCCATATCAAGAAGTGAAGAAGAACACAGGCTGCCCACCTCTCTAGAGGGGTCAGCCGGATTGTGGAAGACGGGAATCGACGGCCCGGGCCCGGACCCCATGATAAATATTATCGGGACCCCAGAGATCATCATGGGAATCTGAGAATCGGGTCCCAATGATAATCTCTGGGGACCCGAGAATCGAACCCGGGTCCTCCAGAGTGAAAGCCGAAGCGTTTCCATGCGGCCAATCCGGCCGACCGAGTAGACCATTGCTCGAACTAGCTCGAGGAACTCTGGAACAAGCAGATAATAGAAATTAGATTATTTATTTATTTTTCAAGAAGCTATAGTTATTCTAGGAAATATGTTTGAAAGTTAAGATGTCTGTTAAAAGATTTGATTATTCACTTATTTGTATGTTATTTGCTTGTATAGAAAACTTCCCAACATTTTCTATATATATAAATAAATTTGCCTTGTTTTTCTTTGATTTATTGAGTATCAGATCACTGCACGAGTGACATGACTGTAGTGGATCTTATGCTCTAATTATTCAATGAAGAATGAACTCAAACTTATGAAGTAGGGGAAAGTGAGCCAAACTGAGACAAAAATGTTTGTTTTTATTTCTACTCTGTCATATGGAAATTTTGTATTTATGATGTTATGAGATTTTTTATAGTCTAGATTCTAGAGTAATTCCCTGAATTTTACCAGAGTCATACTTGAATGGTATAAAGAAATGTTTACACTTTTGTGTAAGAGTACCTTTCAGTCTCATTGTACCCCACTGAATGGCAGTCTGAGACACTGCATGGGTTACAATGAGACATGATATCAGAATACTAAATAACTTTAGGAAATAGTCAAGTATGAATGGGTTTTATTCATACGAAACATTAGTTATACAAGTAATGAAAAAATGAAAACAAATTATACAATTAAAGAGAAAAGAACATACTCAAAATGGAAATATATATATATAAAATTATCTTGAACATTTAAACTCTGGAAGTTTACTCCTAAACATAAATAAGCATTTTGGCGTTTTGTTTGCGCACGAACTATTGGCTCAGGTAGTATCATTTTAATATTGCTTTTAGATATTGATGCCATATCAGGGATATTAGAATCGAAAAATTTCCCCGTTTTTCCACTTCTTCTTAGGAATTTTTTTCAAAATCTCCATCCTTAGTCAAATTGGCAATATAAAAAATGGCATTTGCCTTTTTTTCGCTCAGATTTAACAAAAACATAATTTCCAACTTTTTTGACCATTCTTATTTCTTACTGCTTCTCTCTTATCTTCCTCTTTAAAAATTCTCATAGAAAGATAGTGCTGAAAATAGACATATAGGTAATAAAGATATATTTTTTTATTATGTCTATTTTCAGTACTATCTTATAGTCATATAGGTAATAAAAATTTATTTCTTTATTATCTATATGTCGATAAAGAATTATATTTAAGCGGCGTTTTACATTTAAATTAGCGACCGATCATTTAAATAAAACGTATTTGTTTTACAAAGATAGCATTCATTTTCGAACGTTAAATTGCTAACTCTTTCTGGTTTAGTAGTAGTTTATTGCTTACTACAATCTTTTTGAGAGTATTATGGCTCACTAATCTAATGAAGAATTGGCAGACATACATCTCACTTATGGGCGCACCAGTGTGAATAGTAGAGCGATGGAACATCTTTATAGAAGAACTTTTTCATAATGCAGATATCCGTCTAGAGCAGCGATTCCCAACCTGGAGTACGCGACAGGTTGTTAAGGGATACGCAAAAAGAAAATTAGTAATGGCGGAATATCTTTTAATCGAAATGAAAGACTTTCAATTAGTTATTTAAGCAGCTTATGTAATTGTAATGTTTTTTAATATATAAACATAAATGGCAAAATGGTAGATTACCTGTTAGTGAAAAACGTGTCATATTGCAACTTTTAATAAATATATTTTTTACATACATTTCCTGGACCACAATGTAGTTTCTCTACTTATGGTCTTGGGACATATGTATATATTCATTAAAAAAAGCCTGTTGTATAGTGTGATGATGCACGATGTAGCGCGACACGCATTCCACTAGCAGGTAATCTACCATTTAGACAACATAAATATATTATCCGTATTATAAATTATGTTTTTCTTAATCTCACCTGACGCCTTAAAAGGACAGTACAGGTAAGTGTGTGTTTTTGGGATACTTATAACTAATATACCTAATCAAGGAGTACGTGGGACAAAAAAGGTTGGGAACCGCTGGTCTAGAGTTATTTTTGTAAACATTGATCATTTCATCTAACATTGTTAATTATTAAAGTTATATTACTTTACAGTTTTGTTAATTTAAGCCAATAAACTTAGTTTCAGTATAGGCATTTCTCACTTAACGACCTACCTGTTTAACGATTTCTTGAACTTACGTCCGAGCTTATGACTTTTTTTAATGGAAAATTTGGTTTTCGCCCATATACAGTACGTCGCTTACGACTTCTATTGCATGTAATTCTCCGCACTCGTAGTTCTGAAAATCTGATGAAGAAAAATACCTTTGTGCATAATTAAGATATGTCTTTACAGCTATGAGAACTTAAGCGAATAACTTGTTCTAAATATATACGAATATGTTATTCGCTTACTGACCAATTCGTTCTACTACCAAGTGAGAACGGAACTCGGTCGTTAAGTGAGGAGTCCCTATACTTTATTTTTTCAGTAAATCTTGGCTCTCATGTATCAAAACGGAAATGACATCACAAAACTTTCACGCGTTATATTTTTTATATGGAGTCTCAAATCAAATAAGTCGACTTGACTTTTTTATTCAGAATTTTATTCTCTATAAGTCTGTAAATTTTGGCACAATCTTTTTGAATCACCCTATATATATAGATATGATTATATGGATTTTTCAGAATTTGTTAAGATTCTAACTTTAAAAGCCAGTTTTTTGGCCACAATGAGCCCACAGAAATGTATAATTTTTAAGATAGTATCTTGAAGGATCTTTCTTTATATATCTAATATACGCTTCGATCTTGATCTAATAAAATTTGATGAAAGGGAAATTTCAGAAAGGACTTATTTAAATACTTTTTTTTTTATTATTACTGATGATTGCTTAGATATTAAAGGTAGTGCATTTATGCAAATTTCTCGTAACTATTATAGCTAGAATAATGTAACTTATAAAATATTATAGAATATTGTAATAGAATTACAAATATTGAACACAGCATTTTTAATGTATTGCAAGGGAGCGAGCAAATTAACAAAAACACTTGCAAAAACATCATTTTTGAGACAAACAAACAAAAAATAAATTAAAATTGTTGTGGGGAAAATGATCAGCAAAACGGTTACAAATAAATATATCAATGTACTCAGAAACTTTCTGCTATAGCTGTTTTAAAGACAAAATATCGATCTAAGGGAGCGCGCAAATTAACAAAAACACTTGCAAAAACAACATTTTTGAGACAAACAAACAAAAAATAAATTAAAATTGTTTTGGGGAAAATGATCAGCAAAACGGTTACAAATAAATATATCCATGTACTCAGAAACTTTCTGCTATAGCTGTTTTAAAGACAAAATATCGATCTTGTTTAGTGATTGAAAAAGAATTGCGAGTAGCGATATCTTCAATGACACTCCGATTTAAGAGAATTTGTGCTAAAAAATAAATCCCGGATTGGTCGCGTTCATATATATAATAAATATATGTATATTTTATGTATATGAACTTTAATTTATATAAAATATGGTATATTGTTTTGTAGTATTAAATTTTAAGTAGAAAGTATTTACAGTATAAAATTAGACTGATATGCCTTCTCATTTTCATAACAATTTTTTAAGAAAAAAGATGGTCGCAGACACAGAGAGTTTGGAAACCACTGGCTTATAGGATTTTATCGCATGCACTATCGCATATTACACTTCTGTATCCCTGAAAATTAAAAAAAAAATAAAAAATTCAAATTATTCGAATATCGTCACGCTTTTTTAACATACTATTATAAAATTTTCACTTTCAAATAGAACATTTGCAGATTATTCCAAAAAGTATTTTCTGAATAATTTAGACCCAATATGAGTTCAACAACGAGGTTTTAAACAAAGCTGTATGCAGAAATCTTATAATTATATGCAAATTTAAAAATAAAATATTATAGCTAAGAATATATAAAATAAGATGTTTTAGAGTTTTTAGTTCATTTTCATACAAAAGAAACGGAATCCAAACAACACTACTACTACAAGTTGGTCAAATAGAGCTTTTCCTACATGAAGTTGTATATTTTTTCACCTTTTTTTGTTTGTTGTAACGCTAACTATATATACATATTGTAAATCACCATGGGTCAAATGGAAACAAAATTTTAAATATAACCTTTCTTAAAGCATAATCTTCCATTTAAAATAAACCTCATCCAATTTGGTTTAACCAATTTGAATATCTACAAAACGAAAGATATTTTCGTTATTCTCAAATTATGATAACAGTGATGGAACTACAATGCGCCGGACCCCGCAACGCGGAGCCCCAGAATTATTGGGGATCGAAATCCTCTTTGTCTGAATTATTACTGATTAAATACGTTACAATATCTTTAAAGCCATGGTCATTTACTGTGCAATTTTTCGCCGCGCGCGCGACTGCAACAGCTGGTAAACTCAAACTGGTAAACTCCCTCTGAATATGCGCAACTTCAACCGTGCTTGAAAACAAGAAAGTTTGTTTTCTTGGCGACAGTTGCAAGCTTACAACCAATGAAAAGAGAGAAAATTTTTGAGGCATCAAGATGGATGATGATTTTATCGTGCTCTCATTGGCTGATTATCCATTGTATCGCAAGCTACATTTCCCAGTGTGACCACTAATAAAATTGGCGATTGCAACTCGTTGCCATTGCTGTTGCAGTCGCGCGTGCTGCGAAAAATTGCACAGTATGACAACAGGTTAGGATAATGACATCTGTCGTAAGTGGGACACATCCCTGAGAGTAAGGGTGCGTTCCAAACCTCAACAGCAAGACATCAATGATTAGTCTCTTTTGACGTCAGAAATAACTCAACATCAGCTTGTTTCTGATTTCTGTTTGACTCCATTGTTTCTGTTTCACGATAATAATGATTTGTTACACTCTCTAACTTTTAAAATCTTATCATCTAGGAAGAACTACTTTTTCTGCGACTTAGAAAACGGTGTAAACCGATGCTAAAAAGTCATCGAATCTAGAGGTGCTGAGTGTGTTGACATCGGTTTACACCGTTTTTTAAAGTCGCAGAAAAAGTAGTTCCCGCTAGATGATAAGATTTTACAAGTTAGAGAGTGTAACAAATCATTATCGTCAAACAGAAACAACGACGTTTTTTTTTTTTATTTTACGTCCCCTTTCCAATCAGGGAGATTACTAAGGGGACGGGGCCAGTTCCAACCACGGGCTGCACCCACACCCGTGGAGGTGGGCCGGATGGTGAAGGACGGGGATCACCGGGCCGGGCCCAGCACCCCGAAAAAAGCCGGGACCAGACCCGGGACGCGAACCCGGGTCCTCCAGCGTGGTACGCCAACGCGTTACCACTCGGCCATCCGGCCGCGAAACAACGACGTTAAACAGAAACAGAAACAAGCTGAAGTTGAGTTATTTCTGACGTCAAAAGAGACTAATCATTGATGACTTGCTGCCCTAAGCTCTCGGGTGGTCCATTTGCGAAATTCCCTCTCGAGAATCTCTCGCGACAGGTTTTCTCTCAGCTGGACACACACTCTATGTCATTACTGCATTGTTATTGTTCTTCACGCTACCCGTCAACCATGGCAACGGCGAAAAGCTCATTTTCAAAACTTAAAATGATAAAAAAATTATTTTGGCAATTCAACAGGCGAAGAACGTTTGCATAATCTCTATATATTAGGAATTGAAACGAAAACAATCAAAAATATAGAAATAAAAGACGTGATTAAAGATTTTGCAAATTTAAAATCCAGGAAGAAGAATTTTAAATATGTTTTATTTTGATAATTTTCAACTGTTCTTTTGTTCTTTTTGTTATTTTCTAATAAAAATATCTAGATAAAAATTTATTTTCTTTCTTTGGTAGGCGCCGAAAAATAATTTGCCGGGAGCCAAAACTTTTTAAGTTCTGCCACTGCATGATAAAATAATTACCATTCTATTTAATTAAAAATTTTGTATGTGTTTTTTATACTGTTGTAATCATATGATGGTTTTTATAACGATTTTGATATTTGTTTAAAGGATTTTGATAAAAAGTTTTCAGAATTTTATTAGATAAAAATAAATTAATAGACTATTGAAACTTTTATATTTATAATTTCATATTTGTTAATATGGAATTTGATAATTTTTAAACTATAATATTTATCATTTAAATGAATTTTTTTTATACGCAATCTATATTAAATAACCATATGCTTTTTTTTTAATTCAAATTCTGAGTAATGAGATTTCATTTTCATATGAATTTTAAAAAATAGAAGTATAGTACAATCAATGATACGATACTACATATATTTTATAATTATAACTGGCATTTTCTAGTTTAATGCTGAAAAGCGGCCTCTCCTGGTATAAACCTGAAATCCCTATGTTGCATTGTCTCAGACACGTTAATGGCATGTAGAGTGAGAAATTTAACATAGCTACTATTGGCCAGAGAGGAGGAAGATGGCCATGAAGATAAATTTACAAAAAAGAAAAACCAACTAAGTTGCTATAAAAATTGGGATGACGCGAAGATTATACTCTAATAACTATGGATTGGATGAAAGTGATATTTGTATTATCACTTTTATGGACTTGCAGAGGTAAATAATAACACTATCGTATTTACTAATATAATTACATTTTTGATTTTCTATCGGAATGGTAATTAATTTACTATATAGTTTTAAAAATAAATAATTTTTGTGTTTCGATTATTACTGCACGATATCTAGGGTTGACGTACTGACTCCATTAAAGTAAACAAATGCTTGTTTATAGATATCGAAAATACTGTACAGTAGTTTTTTTCTTTTCTCTCTATGGAAACATTATAATCTAGAATCATCATCAGTTACTTATATAAAAATATATAATAATTGCATATTAAAAAATTATTTCAATGCTTTCTAAAAATAGAATCTGTAAATAAATGTATATAATGTATAATTGTGTACTTGTATATAGTTGTGGATTTTATGCTAAAGTAAGAGTTTTAGTAGGTACCATATTCAAATAGAATGTAAAATTTGAATTATATTGTACGTGTTTATGAATTTAATCTGAGTTGGTTTTATATTTTATGTATTGAATGTTTATGATGTATTGTTTTTATTGAAACTCCCCCAACAATGAACTTAGAAATTGTAGATTATATGATATAGTTTATTTCAATTTTGTTGTTATGCCAATAAAATGCTAATCTTTATTTTTAAGATATATAACTGAATAACTATTACAGGAAAATCTATGCTGGTGGCCACCTGAGCTAGGTGGCCAATCTTTAAGCCATTGCCATCTTAATATCCATCCAAGCATATTGCATGATTTTTAAATTGTGTAAAATAGTCATCTGTGTTCCGTGGCCATGGTCAGTGATATTTAATTTTGGCACCTAGTATGTAATATCTACTACATGGCCAGCAAATCATGTTTTGATCAGAAATGTCAAATGGGCTCTACATCATCTATCAGCTGAGCATTCTAAAGTGAAAAAATCCTGAAAACAAGCATTATTAGTGATTTCTTTCCTTAGATTTAATTAATAAAGTGAAACTGTGTCATAAACTTTGTATTTTAAACTTTGATGTTTAATAAATAAATTTGTAGCTAACTGTGTTGGATAGCCAACCTGCCCTTGGTGGCCACAATCTCAGCTGCCAAAAGCTGGCCATCTAACACAAGTTTTAACTGTAATTGTTAATATTAATCCAGGATAATTCAAGAATATTTAAAATAAAAATAAATCATCTTAAATCCACTTATAATATTTTTATAATTATTCATTTTATTCTATTTGATTGTTTTTTGCATAGTTATTCATATATAATGTATTTTGTTAAAATTGTTAGAAATCTTTCCCTGAAATCTAGCAATGCAATAAATAATTTGATAAAATTTCTGTTTTATCTGTAATATAAGAAATGCATATTCAAATTTGGTTTACATTAACAGAAATAACAATTAAGATAATATAAAATTAAGAAAAATTTTGGAAATTTATAATTCATAAATTATATATTTTTGAACATTGTTTCTTTCAAAAGCTTTGTCATATTGTAGATAAAATATAATTTAACAATCCAAAATCAAAACAGGATCTCTATTTTTGATAAATTTTAATAAAATAAAATTTAATTTTATATTCTGAGGGGGTAATTGAACTCAGAAAGTAGTTTTTAGTTAAAGATAATACTCTATCTCATTTAATCTATTATAAATACAACAGTTAAAAAATGCATGTAGTTAACAAAGCTATTAGCAGGATAAAAATAATTTATTAACAGAAGTGTCTTCATACATTTGTGTACAGGTAGGCCTTGATTAGTGCGAGTTCGAATAATGTGATATTTGATTAGTGCAACTTATAAAAATGATACTTTTTTCACTTAGTACGAGCAAATATTCGATTAATGCGAGTTGTGAGCATAGACCAGTCTTATTAACAAAGATCCGTCACCTTTTATAATGTCAGTTAACAAATTAATGTTAATTTTCGGTTAGTAAAACCAAGAACAGTCACTTGGCTTTGAAGGGATGAAACACCAGAAAGATGGCTTTTTTGTTGTTAGCTATTTAACATTACTATTATTCAGCTTTGTTATTGTATATATATACAGTATAGTACAGAATTATCTCTTTTAAAAAGTATTGAAATGGATAAAAGGAAGAACACTTTTGATGATGATATGAAATGCAATTCCTGGTAAGTTATTAATTTAGAT
>AYEL01040407.1:0-40954 GCA_000484575.1 Olivierus martensii
TTTATCGATGGCAGAACATCAGTTGATACTAGATACGAAACAGTAACTAATATAATAACAGCGACAATAACGGATAGGGATCATAATCATATTCATCCAACAAGAACTGTGCGTCCCGGAAGTCATCCCTATGATACTCACCGAACTACATATACATATCACACAACTAGATTTAGAGATGGAACAGCAATAGTTAACACACGAAGAGAAACGGTGACAAATATCCATCCCGATATAGCGCATCGACGTACATACACTGGATCGTATAGTACACGGGGTGCATACAGACCTTCGTTTTCTTCTCCTCGATATGACCCTGCTGCTCAAGTTTCTTGTCCTGCGTGCCATCAGAGAGCTCGGCCCAGAGTGCCATCAGCTCGATCTTATGGCCCTCGTCGTATTCATTCTGAACATACCATAAATATTCCAAATCAAGAGATAATACCACACCCTGTTACACATTATACTACGTACACTCATTTCACCACATCTCTAATCAACGGTTCTCCTGTCATTTCGAGTAGGAAAGAAACAGTTACTCAAGTCTTATCCGATGTCGTGGTACCAACTCTTATACCTCTCTCTGGATCGGCGAATAACTTGCAGAGATCGTATAGGCGACATAAAAGAGACATATTTGAAGCTGTCCCTCCGGGAAGACGATTGCTGACACAGAAGGATGATGTGGTTTATGTGACAGCTACTCTTTTAGATTCTTCATTTTATGAAAATACTGATATTCCTTCGTTTATTACTCCTTATGATCAGAATTTGTCAAAAAAGCATATTTCTTCTGAATTATCAGCAAATCAGAATGTAAATAGTGAAATGAAAATTCACGTTGATACTGTTTCGATAAAGAATGAAAGAGCAGATGCTCAATCTACTTTTGAAATTAATCAGTTGCAATCTTCAATGATATCAGAAATATTAGAAACAAAAGCTAGTTATGAAATGGTAAAAAATTCTTTACTACAAACACCAATTTTAGAATCTGATTTGTTGATAAAATCAAATACTTATTTTAATAAACTGAATGAAACGATAATATCAGTCAGTCCTCCTGGAAATGATAATGAATCCATCAAAATTGCAAAAGAAATAAATGAAGAATCTTCTCATTCCTTTGAAACTAGTATGAATGTAAACGTCGCATCTATTAAAACTGAAGAGGGAACTTCGTATAATTTTAAAACAACTACAACAGTAAATAATAATGAAACAACTCCAACTGTTACGATAGTTGATACAAAAGAGAAGATAACAATAACAAACGAAACGGAAAATCAATCTATTATAATAAATAACCAACAAAATTCCAGTGAAGATTTGAATCATAATGCAATTAATGCTGTAAAAAATCGTCCAAGTGAAAATACAATACTACAAGACAACAAGATTAATATTCCCTTAGAACTGCAAGGAGCTGAGGCAGTGAACAACAGGCATCAGATTCATCAAACACCAGTTACACATTACACAACATACACTTATTTTACTACAGTTTTGAATCCACAGGGAGGTACAACAGTTACTAGCCATATTAAAATTGAATCTTCCATTGCACATAGAATTTTGCCAACAAGATCTGATAACCTGCATAGTACAAAACTTCTTCCTTCAAATTTTGGCAATAGAAGATTTAATGCTATTACCACTAGGCAAGGAAATTTTCGCCCTATTAAACATGATATTCCAACTGTTTATACAACATTTACTTATTTCACAACACGATTTATCAATGGAAAACAAACTATCTCTACTCGATATGAAACAGTTACAAATATTATTACAACCACAGTGAAAAATGGAAACTTTGATATCTTGCCCACAAAAGTAGTTCATACACGTAATGGGTATCAAAATCCTGATATTCATCGCACAACATATACATACCATACAACTAGATTCAAAGATGGTACAGCTTTAGTTAATAAAAGGAGAGAAACGGTAACTAATCCTGCATATGCAAATCGTCATACACCACCGCTGCGTTCTTACAATACTTATACACATCAATACAGATTTTCTAATAGTCGTCACTGTCCTGGCTGTCATGCCCAGGCAAATAATGTTGCTCATCGAAGAGTCGCACATAATTATCCTAATACATATTTAACAAGTGTTCCTGTCAAAAGATTAAACCCTAACTATCGTTCTCTTACTGGTTCTATTCAGCATATTACCCATACAGCACCACCAAGACATACACCGGATGCAGCACATAGATATGAGCAGACAATAATACCTACACCATCCACGTACTACACGACATATACATATTTCACTACTATCCTGAAACCAGGTGGGGAAACAGTTGTTACAAGTCATCTGAAAGTGGAATCATCAGTAGGTAATAGAATTTTACCTACTAGAGTGGATCACGTTCATCGTACCAGGATTCCTCCAAGTCATGGACATAATGACAGAGTCACCATTTATCCATCTAGACGAGTGCATGTACATCCTTCTCGCTATGATACTGTACGCACTACATATACATACTTCACTACACGGTTTATCGATGGCAGAACATCAGTTGATACTAGATACGAAACAGTAACTAATATAATAACAGCGACAATAACGGATAGGGATCATCATCGTATCCATCCAACGAGAACAGTACGTCCAGGAAATCATCCTCACGATATACATCGTACTACGTACACATATCATACAACTAGATTTAGAGGTGGTACAGCAATTGTTAACACGAGAAGAGAAACGGTGACAAATGTTCATCCGGATATAGCTCATCGACGTACTTATTCTGGATCGTACAATACACAAGTTTCCTACAGACCTTCCTTTTCATCTCCTCGATATAATCCTGGTTATGGACAATCATGTCCAAGTTGTAATGACAGGCGTAGCAATTCACGTTATCGTGCAATTGATCATAATCATGGTCAACAGAGAGTAATTGCTCATCGTCGGAAACAGCAATATGATACTAATATTGGAAGAACTGTTGTCGAATCAACACCTGTGACTCCACTTACATTTTATACTACATACACTGATTTTACCACCACATTAATTAATGGATCTCCAGTAGTAAAGAGTTCTGAAAGAACTTACACTGAAATTATCTCAAATGTGGTTGTTCCTACTTTAGCAACATTAGCTCCAACTGGAAGTAGTCGATCTTATCGACTTATTAATTCTGGAAGAGGAAGACACAGGAGAAATATAAACGATATGAATGTTAAATCTACTATTATTGACGAAAATTTTCATAAGAATAACAGTCATAATTTTGAAAGTAACGATATGAATAATGGCGTTGATTCGCAATCTTTCAATACAAGAACTACTGAATCATCAGGAACATTGCAGTCGTCAAGTCCTGCTCTTGGATTACTCTCTAGTGTAACAAACTCCATCATTTCTAATGGTATCACTACGCTGTTTACCACTAAAGTTTTTGGAACTTTTCTGAATGGTCTGTATGCTCATTTTGCATCAACAACTTCAACCATCGTTCCTACAGAATCTTCGCTCAGAGAAACATTTACAACAATGGATAAAACTAGTAAGACAGGTTTAGTATCTAGCCATACTTCTCGTATCACATCAAATGGAAAAACAATTGTATATACTACAAATATATATGGTACCTATATAGCTGGAGTATATGCTCAGAGTGCTCGTACAACGTCAAATGTTATAACTCCTAGTTTATCTTCTGAAATAAAATTAAATTATCAAGTTATGTCGAATGAAGTAAACCCCAGCCGAACGGATGCACAAAGTTTAACAATGAAGAGAGTCGATTCATCTACTGCAAAAGTGAGAAGTATTGAAAATTCAAACAAAACATCATCAATAATGTTTAATAATGTAACGAAGACTGACCGTCCGATTGGTGTTTTATCCACTTCATATTTAGGAAGTAAAATTGGATCTTTAGGCACCACAATTTATTATTCAGAAATAATTGGCACTAAAATTAATGGAGTATATGCTCACGTGGGAAGAACTGCTTCAAAACTGATACCAGCAAAATCAACTCAGAAAGTCGGTTTAATATCTGCAATTACAGAAACTGAAGTAAAGGATCACAAGACGACTTTGCATATTACAGAAACCAGAGGAACATATCTGAACGGAATCTACGCTCATATAGTAAAGAGTAGCAATTACATTCCCACATCAACAATAACCATTCCTGAGGTAACCAAAATTCCATCGTCTCTATTAGAAGCGTCGTATTCAGAGAATAAAGTAATCGAAATGAAACATGAAACCCCTAGTTTGGTTAATATTAAGAGCGAAACAGTATTAGAAGGAAGTTTAATTTCTCAAAAGGTTTCAACCATAACGAGTATTGAATCATCCCATCACATTCGTAAAAGGACACCAAGATTTCAACTACCCAAAAGACCTAGTAGAGTGTTTGGTAGAAGTAATTCACAAAGGGCGTCAAAAACAACAGGTTACAGAAATAATAAAAGTAGAATTACTCCTACTAGAGGAAGATCATCATACACTCAATCAACATCGTCAACCAGGAAGGTAAATTTTCCGTTAAGAAGGCCAACTCGAGCAGGAAGATCTAGTGTTATTAATCAAAAATTAAGAAACAAAAAAGAGGAAGATGTTTATGAGGCTAGTGAGGCTGTGGTTCGTGCTGTAACTCCGCAATTGCTACCAAGTAGAAGACCAAGGCTATTAATTCCAAACAGAAGATCATCTCGTCCAAGTTTGGCAATTAAGCCTACTCTACCAAAGCACTTACTCCAAGAAACTACTGAAACTACAACGGAAACAAAATCTACTCGAAAAACATTTACTCGAACTAGAACTTATGATTACAGTTTACCTTCCTCTAGTAAGACTGAAGATTATCAGAGCAAAACGACTGCCACGGCAGACAGAATATTACTGCCAGAAAAAAGACGCCCTAACTTATTGCAAAGTAGGAAGAATCTTGATAAGCAAGATATAGATGACGATACAGATAATTTCGATTTATCACTTAGAAGAACATCTAAACGACCAACACGTCCCAGTAAAAGGAGATTCGGAACATCACGTGGTCGTCAACCATTTCTGCAATCGTCTTTTACGACTAATGAAATAGGAGATTCAATTTCTTTGCCACTTCCTCCTCTAGGATTATCGAGAGGAGTAAGAAAAAGGCCAGTGTTTGATCCCAGGACTATAAAATCTTCTTCGACTATTCAAACAATCCACACAAGGACTCTCAGTAGTGATTTTTTCGATATTGATCCCACAACCAAACTTCCTGTTACAATCATGTCGCTGGTTACTACCATAAAAACACTTCCTGTCATTGTGGGATTTCGTACTTCGACAGCTACTATTACTACTACTGTTTATGAATCGAGCACAATCTTACCACACGAATATACAACTGTAATAGATGGAGATTCAACAAAATCTATATTTTATACTAAAACGGGTATACCTGATGTGGATGCACCTGCTCACGAAAGAGATACGACATTTACCGAAGTATTAATTACTACAGCTACAGTTTACACTACGAAATTGCAACCTATCAAAATTGGTTATGGGACTCGCACGGACACCATTATCGATGTACAAATTATAAATACCTTAACTACAAGTTACAATACCATAAACGAAGCTTCTGCCAATTTGCAACAACCATTCCCATTTTTCAATTTCCCACAGCAACAATTTAATCCTTTTATGCCATTTCCGCAACAGCAAGGATTTTCCTTAATTACATCAGAAAACTCCTTCGTAACTACAGAAACTATTTTATCCACTAAAGTTTTACCGATATATAGACATGGCAAAACGATATACAGCACATTAACATCAACATCGACCTCTGAATCTATAATAATAAAAACTACTACTGTGCAAGTACCACAAGTTCCACAAGTTCCTCATGGAGGTGCATTCATCATTCCCCAACCCTATTTCATCATTCCTCCAGTTACTACTCAAATAACTGTTTCTGTTACTGGAGCAAACGGTCAAATTCTATCAGTTGTCACTACTGTAACCATACCAATCTACCCTCAAGCTCATCATGCTGGTTTTCATGGAAAATTCCCACGCAGTGTCAGAACAATACCAAAAGAATATTTACAAATTAGTAAGACAACAGATCCCACAAATTTAGATCTGAAGAGTGATTCTGGAGATGCAGAGTGGACGGATGAATCACAATTTGATAATCTTTTGCGTTCTGGACTTCGAGAAATACAACAAGAATTTACTTCAAAACCTACAGAGAATTTAAATTCAATTCTATCAGAAGATCCAGCAGAACCAGATGTTAGAGCAACAGTTTCTTCGGATTTAATGACAGAAATTTATGAACAGAGTGCTATTGTTGACTACTATGGTAATGATGATAACATAGATGATGACTATGAAATAATAAGATTCCAACGAAGAAAGCTGCAACAGTATAATGAGGAAGAGGAAAACAGTATTTTATATTCTTCCGAAATGTCATACGAAAATTTATTAACACCTTTGCTTTCCGAAGAGATAGAGGAAACACCTTCTGAATATTTCTCGTCTCTTGTTCCTCTTGTTTCTCTTGCCTCTACTTCTCCTTCAAACCTGACTTCTTTTCAAGTTTCTGAAGTGCTGAACAGCAGTTTTGCTCCAACTGATGTCATTCGATCGGGCAGTTTCCGCAAAAAAATTGTGACTGTAACACGTGGAAAGCATCACAGTAATTTTACTCGAAGAATCAAAATAACACGAACATTTTCTCCAACAGTAGGTCCAACCGAAAGTACGTCAACAAGACGAAGAGGCGTTGTTCGCAGAATAAGACCCGGTACTGGTTATCGTGGTCAAAGAAGGCCTATATTTATTAGGAAACACAGGCCTACTACTAAACTGCCAGAAACTACCCTCTCGGAAGAATTGACATCAGTAGATAATTTTACAACGGAGCAAGATGATAATTTTACAACAGAGCCAACCACAGAAACAACTCCAAGTGAAATAGTTACATCAGAAACGTTACCAATTAAAACTCCTTCAATCAGAATTGTTAAACTTCGAAAACCTGCAGGTAAAAATTTTACAGGTAGAAGTAGAGTAGTTGTAACTCGAAAACCAACAAGAAAATTTACTGAAGATAGGACTAGTTTGGTGACTTTCGATGACGATGATGCTATAACGGATATATCTGAAGATGATTTAACTAGTGTTTTTGAAGAGAAGAAAAATTCATCTTTAATCGAATCATCAAGTCATGGTTCACAGCTCCCAATCACTTATTATACTACTTATACATATTTCACAACAGTCTTAAATGGTCCCATCACATCATATCTAAGTCGCGAATCTATTGTATCAAATATCGCTACGCAGACTTTAGACGATAAATTGGTCAGTGTTATCAAAACAAACGGGGGATTTTCTTCATCTACAAACTCATTCATTCCACTGGGATCAAAAACTCACGGTACCACTACTACGGTTGTGAATTTTGCATCACGGCTCCAAGTTTTCAACAGTGAACTTTCTGGAGGAACTAAAGACAACAATATGGGATCTACAACAGAAGATTCTGAAAAATCTCCTCGTTCATCGCTCTCTCAGCAAAATGCATTGCAAACAATAAATATTTATGAGCTAGCCACAATGCCAAAGACTTATTACACACTATTGACTCACTTTTATACCTTTTATGATGGTTTATCCGTTCGCCATTCGGAGAGAGAAGAAACTATTTCAGATATTGGAACAGATCCTGCTATGTTTTTGCAGAATACGTATATGGATAGCATAGATAAGAATGGTTATCTTACAGCTATACCAGAAACCAATGTATTAAATTTAGGATCGACAGATATATTAGGTACGATCACGCAAGTAAATTTAGGACTAAAAACAGTTGTACATTTTGACTATTTATCGAATGTTGTTATTTCTGGAAAAGGCGAAAAAGTGCAGCCGACTGAATCTCTTTCCACCCATTCTAGCCAGTTGCCTTATGATAACAGGTTAGATCCCACAGAACCTTTTGCTGATGATCAACAGCTAATTGCCGAAATTGTACCATTAGAACCATCTTACATTTCTTCTGGACAGCCTGATCGAGCATTTTTTGACATCACACCAGTTGCGCCTGGATACGCGAGTGTTCGTCCTGGCCGAAAAAATGTTCGAATTGTCAGTTCTCTAGTTCAGAAGCCTGTTGGTCGGTTTAGAAGTAGGGCTTTTCCAGCAAGACCTGGTGTTCGTGTTAGAGTTCGTCCTGCAATTGCTAGGAGGCCAGAAAGATTGGAAAGTAGTTCAGAAATACAAGTGCAACCTGATGTGCAATCTTCATTCTTTCCCAATCAACCCAACATTCTTTCCTCTGATCCCTACGTTCCTATTCAAATAGAGAGTTCTTTCGATGATTTTTCATCTGTTTTCGGACTTCAACCAAGCGATTATGTAGAGGAAGATACATATCCAGAAACACCCTCACCAAATTTATATTCAAGTCCTTTATTACAAGAATCTTCAGACTCTAACGAAGATAGTGCTTCTGAACCGCAAGAAGAAAGTCAGACTGAAACCACTGAGGAAACAGAATCTGATCCAACATCTATTTCTTCGGAAACACCAAAAAGTGCAACAGGGAAACGCATTCGAATTATCTTGAGAAAAACTCTAACTTCCTCTTCAGAAGAAAATGCTCCTAGTTCTTCCTCAGAACAAACTAAATCCAAACCAAGATTCATAGTTGTTACTAAAACTGGACTGCAAGGCGGTATTCGTCCAAGTAACAACAGATTGATAGTAACAAAACGAATCAGGCCAGGAATAAGGACTAAAACTTTAATTAGTCCAACCATTACGGAGAGAGAGCATATCACAGAAGAACCCATACTTAAGTCATCATCTATAACGATTTCACCTAGTGCAACAATTTCTCCAACGATCAAACCTTACAGTTCAGCGGTGTTTACCTATTTTACAACAACAACATTCAAAATTCCTGTTACTGTTGGTGATCAAACGTTTATAAGAACTCTTGAGAAGACAAATTCCAGAATCGTCACCGAAACATACGGTAAATAAATACTTTCTTCATATAATTTGATCTATATCCTAAAATTCACGTAATACTCATTTCGTTTTATCTTTTAGCACCTGATATATATTCCGGTCTACATAGTTCTTTAGAATCTTCAATAAAAGTTGATCCAACTTACGAAATTCTCCTTAAGCCTTCAGCAACTATCATAAACAATCAATTATCCCCAAGTGTTATTAGCTCCATTAGCTTACAACCAGGTCCAGGTGGCACGACAACTCATGTTGTGTCTTCAGGTAATAAAAATGATTATAATAAATTTAATACTGTAATCTGTACTATATTAATTTTCATTTGTTTATTTATTTTTATCTTTTAAAGATAACGGCCACATGGTGACTTCTATCTTTTATCCTGGTCTGGGAAGTTCAGTAGCAGGAACAAAGGTTATTAGAACCAATCAAGAAGGTACTGGATTCACATCTTTTTACGGAGTCATTCCTGAAAGTGCACTTATTTCAGGTACCTAATATCATTTGTTTTATTCATAATATATATAAAATATCTGATATGTTTTATATATCTTTGCAGCATCTCCAAGTATCAAGACAGAAAGTCCATCTTCTATTCATGTAAATACACCTCAACCGGTAGGAGGCCAAGTCAGCATTGGAGGAAAATTAAACTTGGTTACAAGAGTTTCTAACGGAGTAACGCTGATAGTTGCTAGTGATGCAAATGGTTTAACGACAAATACTCTCCTTCCAGAACCCACTACAACTCTCACACTTCAACCGACACTTTTAACAGATGCAGTTTTGATGAAAGAAAATCCAAAAGAGACCATTGTTACCTACAGTACTAAAACGTTCTATACAACTTATACCTTCTTCAGAACATTTTTCTCAGATAACGTACCTATTGTTACAAGTTCGGAACAAGTTGTTACTAATCTCTTCACAGCTCCCGTCACAGTCACTCTACCTCTTCCTAATGTTTCCATATTACCCCGAACTGATATAAATGCTCAGGCAGCAGAATTAATCACTTTATTCGAAACTAAAGAGAGAATTACGCCAAGCACACGTTACAGTACCTCCACCTTTTATGCTACATTTTTTACAGGAGAGAGTTCTTTCGTTACTCCAGTTGAAGAAGTTCATTCTGATGTGATTCCCGTTACTGAGACCTATACTATAACTAGAACAATAACTAAGCCATTGCAGACTTCTATCGCTCCACTTACTACTACTGTAGAAGACATAAAGAGCTCTGAAACCACTCCAGTAATTACTACTACTACGCTCTTTACCACTTTTACAAAATTCCTTACACATGTAATTGGAACAAATGCAATTGTCAAGAGCACAGAAGAAATTACTTCAAATGTTTTAACAATAACTTATCCACAATCTCTTTCTCCATCTTCTGCATCATCATCTTTAAGAGGTACACAAACGTCAGTACCAATTTTCACTACAAGAACTAAATTCTTAACAACTACAAATTATGTAACTTTATTCAGAGATGATCAGACTATATTATCTTCGATCGAAGATGTATCCCCGATTGTAGTTACAGAAAGAATAGATCAGTCAAGTAGCAGAACGGTAGAAACGAAATTAGCAGTTAAAACAGAAACAACTTCGACTCCATCAAGTGAATCTCCAACTATTATTTTTATACCTTCCATCAAAACATTTTATACTACATACACCTTCCTTACAACGTTATTCAAAGATAATAATCCCATTGTCACAAGTCGTGAAGTAATTTCCACTTCTTACATCACTCAATTTGTGCCACAATCGATATCATCTTCCTCAACGCAGATTTCATCTTCACAGTCATCTCCAGATCTCACTACTTTCACATTCTTCACAACTTTGTTTAATGGTGATGATAAGACAGTCATTTCAAGTGAAACAGTCATGTCAGATATAAAACCATCCACGACCACATCAACGAAAGATATCTTGACTCTATTTACTACATATACATTTTCGACAACTCTACTGCGAGGTACAGATACCGTTTTGAAATCAAGTGAAACTGTTTTGAGTCACACTGTATCTGAGCCAAAACATAGCAATATTAAGACCACTTCCTTTGAAAGTACTTTCATACCCACAATAATAGAAAGTAGTAGTAGTAGCAGCAGCACCAGTAACTTTGATACCGATACATCTTTCTTTAAAACTACTTTCATACCCACCATAATAGAAAGCAGCAGAAGCAGCAGTCCTGATACTGACACAACTTTCTTTGAAACTACATTCATCCCCACAATAACAGAGAATAGCAAAATTAGCAGCTCTGATTCTCATACAACGCAATCTGAACATACCAGCGTTGAAACAAAGGCCGATACAACATCAACTGAAGAAACGAGCATTGAAACAAAGGCCGATACAACCACACAGACTACTAGCGAGAATATCGCAAGTTCTGATATTGTAGAAATTAAAACGATAACATCAACCGAAAGCAGCGTTTCAGTAGCAACTGAAACTATTCCACTGTTAGCAGGAACATCTACAAAAGTAAATGGTTCAACCATTGTTTTCTTTTCTGAAATTCAAACCGAATCAGTTCCAACTCTTACGATCTCTTCCGATGAAATAATTTTATCAGAATCTTCAAGTATTATTCCAACTCCCTCATTGCCACTTGAAACAGAACAGAATCTAACAGAACCATTAACTTCAACCATAGTCGTATCTGAACAAACAGAATTTGTTGGTTTGGATAATATCACCACTACTCTCGAACCAAATGGAACTTTAGTACTAATAACAGGCACTGATGGAGCAGTAACTCGTCTGACAGAACTTCCTCTGCCAATATCTCCTTCAAGCATCGAACCATTAATTATCACAGAAACTTCTACCAGACCGGGTCCCGTTTTTGAATTGACTGATTTGTTATCAGGTAACTCTAACATTGCGGCTAATATTGGTGAAGCTATCAAGGGAATTTTGAACAAATTGGCAAAGAACAATACAGTGCCTTCTCAAAGCAGTGTCATACCAGTAGAGAATAGAGAGAAACCACCTCTTCCACCAAGTGATGGTATAACAGTCAGCAACGCTGAGGAGCCAACGTACATTCCCATCGGAGCTTTAGGACGCAGTACTGATGAAAAATATCTGATTCCCATTCTACGACCCTCAGTCGTACCTGGAAGTGGACAAGTGGGAAGAATACCAGGAAATGACGTAACTCTCTTCCAAAACACGCACACACCTATAACCTTATTTACAGGCCTAATCATTCCTGAATCCGAGAAGAAACAATCTCATTCAATACTCCCAGTAGTTAATGAAAATTCTGAAATCACTAAAATAATCACTGATGAAACAATATTCATAATACCAACAAAAACTGAAGCGCTAAGTCCTGCAACCAATAGAGATGACAAAGTATCTGAAGGATCAGATCAAGCATCTACTATATCTAGTGAATCAGAGAATATACCTGTGAAATCAGACCAATCAATTATTACTGGAGAAGAGACCATATTCATTCAACCTGTTATCGAAGAAAGTTTCAGTAACACTAATTTACAACCATCTATTAAAGAATCTTCAGTAGTTAGTGTCCAAACTATTTTCTTCGATACAAATCCTTCAATCTCTGTTATTACTTCTATTCCTACTTTCATCACGCCAATTCTACCTGTAACCATACATTCACCAGAATCAGAAAGTACCAACGAGCATGTTGTGAAGACTGCAAAATCAGAAGAAATTACTACTATAATAGTTCCAGATTCTGCACAATCAAAGGACCAAAGTAAAACTAAAACAACTGAAGAAACGAAAGACATAAAACCTCTTTCGACAACATCTGGTACTGAAACAACTATCTTCTTCCAAATCCCAGAAGAGAAGCCAGTATCCGAAATTACGAAATATGTTACTAGCATAGAATCAACAAATCGTATTGTTACATTAACTACCACTACGATATACTATACGAGAGAAAGTCCTCTTACTATCTCTTCTGTTTTGACGACGACTATACCTCCCAGGACTTTTGTGTCTACTATTATAGGTACAAAAACAATTTTAGGAACATTAACCGAGCCAACCATTTCGATAAGTAAGCAGAATGACAAATCTTCTACCTCTGTATCAGAAAGCACTATTAAAGCAACAGTTCAGGCACCAACACCGGTTATAAAACCATTTGTGACACCAACTAGGAATACCACGCCCACAGTTGCAACAACAGTAAATAAAATCCGTCCAATATTATTAGGAAATAGGACTTCAATTCGTCCGAAATATCCGTTTACATTCCCAACTACAAGCAGACCATCAGGAACCACTAAGAGATTTAAGTTACCTTTCAAACCACAAGCCAGACCTACAGAAATCACTTCACCGAGACCTTCAGGGCCTAAAGCAATTTTGAAGTTCCCTACTCCTCGAACTACAACACCAGCACCTCCGACTAGACCCACACTGCCAACAACACGTAAACCTCACAAGAAGAAGACGGGAGAAAAAGTCAAAGTAGATGAATGTTATCCGGAATGCAGACTCGAAATCAAAGAAATGTGCAAAAAAGTCAGAGGCGAATGGACATGCGTGTGCAGACCAGGATTCGCTAGGAAGAAAGGAAGCAGGATATGCGAAGGTTTGTGATATAGATTATAGAATAAATTATATTTAAATGTTTTTACCATGCTAAAGAATTTGCGACTTTGCAGAGAGTCAGCAGTACATGTTGTTGCTGAGAGTAGTTAAAGTATTCAACGAAACGGCTAATTACATAAAGGAGTTTAAAAACAGTTCATCTGCGGAATACAAAGAATTTGCTGGAATTGCTAAGAAAGCGGTAAGTTTGGTGTATAAAATTATATAAAACAATATGTTCGTGAATCATGAGCAAGTGTTTATTTATTTGCAGCTGGATGACGCTTACAACGTTACTGATATTCGCAGTAACTTTATCGGTGCTGATGTTATCGATATTAAAGATGGTACCAAACCTGAAGGAAGAGCAGTTCCTCAGGATGGAGTACTAGTTAATTACACAATTCAAATGACTCGAAATTCTCCTGCAGATGAAAAATTACTAAGACAGCAGTTAGAACATTCACTTCGTTCGACTAATTTTAGTATTGGAGGAAGTGACTTATACTCCAGTGCCATTATAGAAAATTTACAAGGTAAATCGCAAAATTACGATTTTTTTGCTTCTATTACTGTTTTCTTTTAATTTTAGTCCTCAGCATGTGCAATTAGAAGTCTACAGCGAGACATAAACACGTTTTGTGTAACTATATTTGATCTGAGTCAATTCGATTAACTAGAACTAACAATTTTTTGCATCTCGAATGGTTTTATTGTAACATTGTATGATCTCTCGCAATCCATACATAAGTTAATCATGTGATGTCCTCTCAGGGGACTGTTTTTGTCTATTCATAACACGAAAATCAAAAAAGATCCGATATATAATGCATATTTGATTCCAGATTTTCCAAGCGGAAAGTTCAGATATAAATTCTTTAAAAACAATGATAACATAGAAAATTTTGACAACCTACGATCTGGCACAAAATTCAACAGTATAGTTCATGATTTCTTTATTGCACATGTTGAAAACTCAGTTAAGCATGCAATTGCGTAAATGATACTTTCAATACCTAACAGTTCATGACCCAAAAAAAATGGAAAAACAGGATCTTAATAATTACCAATCTGCGTGAAATTAAATTAAAAAGTGACTTCTAGCCATAACATCTTGTGAAATTTCTTGCATTCAGTAAGAAATATTTCAAATTACATATTTGTCTTGTAGATATCAATGAATGTCTAGATGACGAGTACAACGATTGTTCGAGAAGTGCTATTTGTATAAATAAACGAGGAACTTATGAATGTAAATGTAAAGAAGGTTACGAGGATCTAGATTTGAAGTTTCCTGGTAGAATATGTTCTGGTGAGTTTGATTAATTTACGTGTATAATTTTTATTTAAAAAAACATACCAGTATTTATAGGAGGATATAAGATTAAATAATTAATAATGTCTCGAAATTAGGTTAAGGTGTTAGTAGTTTTCTGTCCTGTTTAGATTGATTTGTATGACGATCGTTCTCCTTAAGAGGAAAATGTGACGTTGTTAAAACATAGTATGAGCTTATATATTATTCAAACCTTATGAAAAGATGTATTGTTTCTATTGTCAATATGAAATTTATAAAGAAATTTAATAATTTAAAAATATTTTAAGGTGAAATTAAAAACTGTGATTATTGTGGTGGACGTGGAGATTGTATCATGAATGACGACGATGTGAAAACCTGTCGGTGAGTGAATATAAAAAAATAAAATAATTAACATAAAAAAATTTTAACAATAAAATTCAATAAATAAATTTAAATTTGTAGTTGTCACAGAATGTATTTGGGTAAAAAGTGTGAGATCAATGGACTTGGTGAGTTAACAGAGATCAAAAAAATTAATAATCATGTTTATCACATTGCATTTTTAAATTATGACGTTTGTTTGCAGTTATTGCCATTGCTCTACCTATTGCTTTGGCCTTTTTGATTCTTTTGGCCTTCGGTTTATTATGCTGTTGTCGTCGAATAAGGAGACAGAAAAAACAGAAAGCAAAATCGAATATGTTCCGTGGCATTGTAGGTCCCTTAGCAGGTACTCTCGATAGAAAAGCCATGATAATGGACACTTCTAGCGAAAGCAGTGGAGAGCATCCTCCTAGAGGTGGCCAAGCATTCGATGGTTTCGCAGTAAGAGCATTTGTTTTTAAAATAATATGAGAAGAACATAGATAAGGTCTTATTAAAGAAAGTTTATTTTTCAATAGAACGAAAGTGGCAAAAGGAGCAGTAAGAAGAGCGATTTGAGCATGGATCGCAGTTTCTCAACAGGTTTTAGTGTTCCGTCGGTGATGATACCACGAGCACGCCATCATCGAAGTCATAAACAGGTAAAACAAGACTCATTCAATGACTACGATTGGTAGTTTTCAGATGGAAATTGTTTCTCACTAACAAATCAGAATACGGTGTCTTCCTGTGAGTTTCCTCTACGGATATGTGAATACTAAAGAGTTTTATATCTCATATTTAAATAAATATATTTTAAACAAATCTTATTTAATAAATAAATAAAAAAACTAAAACTTGTTTAAATCTCGCTGACTGAACTGTACTTCTGATGTACCTATTTACTGAACTATGAATAAAGATGCTTTCATCTTTTTTATATCTGAGTCTATCTTTCTCTGTGTTTCTGAATCTATTTTTCTATGTCTCCCGTTGTAAATCAATCTTAAAAAAATCTAAAATAAGAACTAAACTCGCGAAATCTTTTAAAGTTTGTTAAAAATTGCCATAGCATCCACGAAACAAGGAACTGAAATTCTATGCACTTGCAAACTTCAAATTTTTTCTCCATATTTTACTTTTAGAATATCGCATTAATGTTTTAAAGGCCAAATTTATTTATTCGTATCAATTAGTTATCGTAAACCGTGAATTTTAATATTAATATTACCCCAGAATTCGCGATATTTCTTAGATCTACATCCTTTACTTTAAAAGCATTTTCTATAAACATTTTATCGTGCATTTCACTCTGGTTCAACTTTTTTTGAATATGCAATGCATGAACTGGCTTGGTTTCTACTGTAAATGCAACTGAACGATTCTCCTTTCTTGCACAAACTTCGGGACTGACTATTTGCTTCAGATATATTGAACACTAAAAATCTGATATAACATCACAAATTAAACGTGTTAAATCGAAAGCTGTTATCTTCTCGACAGAATGGTCCTGCAAGTGATAGCGGCTTGCAATCTAAGAAAACACCTAACGCGGATAACAACGTGGCAGAAAATCGACTCTTGAATATTCTAGAAGGTTCTTCGCATGTAAGTAATTCTTTTTTCACTTGATAAATGCTTGAAAATACTATTTGTTATTTTTTTAATTAATGTCAACGTTGAAAATCAAGCAGCCCAGAGAATTACGCAATATGAAGGAACGAAGCAGTTTTGCATCGTTGCCAAATCGTGGAAGGATGAAGAAGAGGAGAGAGAGCGATTCTAGTGACAACGTCAGCGTGAGATTACACAGATTACCAGGAATTGCAGATTTAAGTCAGAAGTCTGAATTCAGACAAAGGCAGAAACATGAGGTTAGTAAGCGCCCACAGATGAAATTTCTTACGAAAATGAAATTATAATAAAAATTTTTTGAATTTTACAGAGTTACATGGGTAGATCTACTCCAAACAGTCACCAGACAGAGGGACGTAGCTCAGTTTTGGGTATGAATGGTACAGATGATTACAGTTCGCAACTGAGCGATCGAGTCAGGAAATTTTCTAACGACTTCGATAGCAGAACGCGTGTTTCACCAATGTCAGATGATCAATCGATTGATCGTAGTGGGTTTAAACATTTACATTCTGAAAGAAGCACCAGCAGGTCCATGTTGGATGAAGCTGAATCTCGAAACAGGTACCACATGAGTTTATTGATAAATTAGAGAATGCATTAAGCATATTATAATATTAATCTGTATATTTTATAGAAGTTCTTCAGAGGCGGGAAGATCTTATGATGAAACAACTGTCCAACCGTCCGTGAAACGGTACAGCGTAGGATCCGATTACCACCATTCCAGTTCTAAAGGAAAATCATCTAGAATGCTACCTATAGATGCAAGTAAAATTTAAATTTTCAAATATTTATTGCAACATCAATATATAACTCTGAATGCTTATAGGATTTCGGAACAGACAGAGATGAAGCAGTAACTGATGTGAGCTTCTCTACTACAGCGATAACCAATGCAAGGAAATCAGAAAGAACTGATCTTGTAAGTATTCGCCTGACATTAAATTATCACCATTCTCAATTTTTCCAGATTATATGAAAGAATGGGATAATTCTAAGTAATCAACATCTCAATTTTTTGAGAAATTTTGGTTATGTGAGCGATGAAATTTTTGAATAAATAGCTGATTAGGCTATCAAGCTACTTACACGTATGAATATGGATTTTTATCTTGAAATATTAAGTAAGATGCTAGCTGTAAAGCTAGATTTTACTACATACTAACACTGTTATGTTCTAAAAAATTATTTAAACAGAAGCAGCAATCTTCTTAACTTGTTACAAGTTAAGGTTCTCGCTGCTTCTGTTTCTTCTAAGCAGCGATCTTCTAATCGCTTGCTTCTTAACTTATTACAAGTTAAGAAGATCATCGATTCTCTTTCAAACAATTTCTGGAAGATTTCTGCTTCTGTTTCAATCAATTTCTGAGTGATCTCAAAGTTTAACTAATTGAACTATGAGATCACCCAGAAATTAAGCTCTCTCAGAAATTTTAAAATGTGAAAGATTCTTCAGGACAAACTAACAGGTACTTCTTTCAGTCTCTAATGTTGCAGAATCATAGTTAAAACACAGGATAAGTAGAATATCCTGTAAACTTTACGAGTGATTATATTTTTATAAAAGTTTTCAATAACGTGAAGCAGTCTGAATTAATTTCTGTAATAATTACATTACCCTTAGAATATTTATTTGGATTAATAAGGAATTTCATGAAAAATTTTTATGATGTTAACAGGATAGTGAAAGAATATCAGATAGCAGTTTCTTCTCGTTTGTCCTACCCAAAGTTCATTATGGTGGAAAGGTAAAATTATAATAATTCTAAGTAACATTGCGATGATTATATTTTGACACTACTAACATTTTTTGAATTTACAGAAATCAAGAAACTCCCCAAACCGACAGAACAGAGAACAACCGAGGAATTATTACTGTTATGATCAACACGTTTCTCTAGAAGACGAAAGACCATAACGAGAACGTGAAAGTATTGAGTGCCATTAATATCAGTACCAGACTATATAAAAAAAAAGAAAAAATTATCCTACGGTCAACATTGTATATCTGTACATTTTATAAATCTATATATCAACTAATACTTTACATGATGATCGTTGGAACAATTTTTTGAGAGTGAGTGAAAGATCGAGTTTTGAGGCTTTTATACTTAAAATAAAGAATAATTTTAAACTTAGTTCATGCGTAGAACAAAACATGAAAATTAAAAAAAAAAATTAATAAAAACAAATAAAAATTCTTCCTCGTATCGTCAGATAAAATAATAATCAAAATGTTCTTTAATACTGTATACCTGCTAGTCATTTTTTGTTTGTTTGGCTAATTCGATTTTAACTGTTTTCTTGTAAATAATGAATTTTTCTCCATATTCGATTTCAAAATTATTAACAAACTAGAAACGATCATGAATGTTTCAATGTTAAATCAATATAAAAATATACAATATGTTAATAAAGCATGTATTTTTCCCTATTACAACATTAAAAAAATTAATCTATTAATTTTATAGTTCCGTTTTTTATGCTTTTTTCCTCCAGAGTAACAACAAATTAATTGTTACTCTGGATTATTTAAATTTTAAATTTAAGGTACAGCGAATACTTTAAAATGCAATCTATCAATAAACTGATTTAAATACAAATAAAAAATAATTAAAATTTTAGTAACCAGGTGAATATTCTATGCAAACAGATGATAGCACAATTTGAATTTTAAATTTGAATTATCCAATGATTATAATACACAATTAATAACTCACCAAACCTTTCAGGTGGTACACCACCTGAATGGCACATGCATGTGATGCGATGGCATCATTAATGTGTAATGTGTATACCTGAATGCTCTTCACCTGTACCTGACAGGTGTATACCTGAATGCTCTTCACCTTCTTTTCTGGAATGACCTTCTGGAAGAACTTTTCTGTGCCTGGACGTAGTATATTAATACACCACGTCCAGGCATAAAAAGTTCTTCCAGAAGGTCATAGTCAGTTAAATCTGTTCTTATATTTTCGTGTTTTTGAACTTAACATACCATGTTAAGTTCAAAAATCACCAATATGCGCACCATTCCATTTATAATTATGTCTTCATATGCAACTCTAGCTAGAATTGCATATGAACACATAGAGGATATAGTAGACATAGAGGATATAGGACATAGAGGATTATAGGAGACATAGAGATTATAGTAAACATAGAGTTGCATATGAAGACATAGAAGATATAGTAAACATAGAGTAGATATTAAATGTCGAAGATTAGCCAGAGTTTACTGTATATCAGTTCCAATTTTCGCATGTGCAAAAATTTTCCATTTTGGGCATGTGTGCCATAGGTTCCCCATTGTGGTTAATCTTCGACATTTAATATCTCCTCTATGTTTCATAACTCTGTCCCTTAAGATTTCTAAACGTTTTTCGGATATATTCAATACATTAATTAAATAATGCCATTAAACTTCTACTGTTTTTTCATATTTTGCCTTTTCGTTTCGCATTATTTCATAGATAATTTTTCCTTTATAAATATCTCTTTAAACCTTGTCTGTTTTCCGATTAATTTCTGAAATTTTTAATTTCCGCTGTACATTTATAGCCTGTAATACATCTATATCCATGGATACATTATGCCAAATTTCCTTGTTTAAGTAAAAATTTGGTGTAAAGTTGTCAAGTATTACTTAAGCATGTCTATAATCTCACTCATGTTTGCCTTATCGAAAAAGTAAGGCGACTTAAGGGAAGAACATAACAATAGAATATGATAAACAAACAATAAAACATTGAATGTAAAAATTTTATCAGAAACTTCCATAACTGAACAAGAAAAAAAAAAACCCATAACTCAGCTTTTAAGCAACCTGAAAGTTTTGGTGGTTATTCTATGCCTCCTTGGCATAGTTTATCAGTATGTATATTTATTGTAATCCAGTTTCTGTGCAATTCTTAGTGACACAGAAATTTGATTACGATAAACACAGAACCCAAATTCACTAGCATTATATGCATTTTCAAAGTTTAACGGATAAAGATTAATTAATAAAAGCCGTTTTTCGCGTTTTTGACATATAGCACAGACAAATATGAGATCGTGTCACGTTGAAAAACTTTCACTTGTGACTATAAACTTTCTATAAAAGTGAATATTAAAGAGAAATTTCTGTATATATATATAAAGCCTATAAAAGTCTATCTGGTAATGATAAAAACCGATTAACGAAACAATGATTTCCGATTAACCGGAATAGTCGGGAATTTAATTTCCCCGGATAATTCACAAAATATTTAAAAAAAAATTGGAATTATGGACAATACGAATTTGATATTAAAAAGTAAATAAATTTCATATACTGTATACATATATTCAAATTCTTTATGATTTATTGGAAAAGAACAAGAAATTGGTTTATTTGCAGCAATAAATTATTTTTAATATTTGTAATTTTAATTTGATTCTAAAATTGATGGTCGATTATCAAAAGATATGATAAATAAACGAATCTTTCAGATGTCGAATTTAAGTTAAACATCGATAATCTGCTACTTGGATGATCCAACTTCGCATTATCAAGAGCATTTATTGTATATCAGCTCCAATTTTTGTATGTGCAAAAATTTTCCATTTTGGGCATGCGTGCCATAGTTCTGTATTTACTTATCAGCTCCAATTTTTGTATGTGCAAAAATTTTCCATTTTGGGCATGCGTGCCATAGTTTCGCCATTCTTGGACTAGAGCAGTGGTTCCCAACCTTTTTATGGCCATGCCCCACCTAAGCATCTCTCAAATCTTGATGCCCCCATGTGACATATAATTTTTATTATTCAAAAAGTGAACTCCAATTCACGTAGAGGAAGCCTAAAAGGCCATTAATTTGGTCTAAATAAGCTTCCAAAGAATATGGCATCCACGAAAGAGAAAAATAAAAGAACGAAAGGACAGTTGGAGTACTGAGGAAGAAATCACTAAGAAATTGTTAAAAAATAATAATGATATGAAGTGATATGAAAAAACAGCAAATAAACCTTCAAAACCACTATGTACCTTCTGATTTTAATTTTAAAAATGCATATGTAACAATATATATTTATATACTGTATATAAGATCCCTAAAACCATAAGAAATCCAAAAAAATTCATTGTTAATAACTCATTCTCGAACTACTCCCCTTAAAAATCAAATTGACCCTCTGTGGGGTGTGTGCCCCACGTTGGGAACCACTGGGCTAGAGTAAATTGGGGGAATATTGCCATGTTAGGTAATATGTCTCACTGATACAAATAATAACATTATTTTGATAGCAAGAAAAATGAGGGCGCTCTGTAAAGATTATCAGTCGATGGCAGAAGTAAATCACAGTTGATAGACACCTACGATTCTTTGGAATTATCTACTCATTCTCGCGTGAAAATCAAATGACTGATAGCAAATAACTGTCAAAAGTTTTTGTTATTATTTTTTTAAACTGATTTTTTTGTAATCAAATCGGGAAGGAAAAACATGGGTGTTTATTGTCGATTATAAAATCTTTTTTGGATTCTTGAACGTTATCATTAAGGTAATTTTCGCATGAATCACGAATTGACATTCCATTTTTTATTAAATTGTTTCAATGGTTGTTTTTCGAGTTTACATTCCAAAATGAAATAAAAAAATATATGAATCAGTTTTATCCGAATATTTATCTATCCGGAAACATACCAAAGGCATAAATAATATCCCTTTTGAATAAAATTCATACGTTATTGGGATCCATTAGAGAACCACTTCAATTGAAAATGGTAAATTTTACTGATGTAACAAAAAAGTTAGTTTTCGTAAATATTGCCCGATTTGCATGAAATTCGCAAATATTATGAAGACCATACTTTCGAAAGTCTATTTTTTCCATTACTTTAATAATCGGTAATTTATTCTATCAAATGCTTGAAGGAAATGATGCCATATTCCCCCAACATACTTTATCTTTTATATTTAGACTATTTTTTGAAAGAAAATGATATTTTAAAGATCATAACTCTATCTATGGGCCATTAATAACTTTTGAACTAATGTACTGAATTTCATAAAAATCTAGTAAATAAATCTTCCCATAAACTATATCTATTTTATATAAATTAAAAAAAAATGAAGATTTCTTTCGAGTCTGACAGTATATCAGACAACGAGAACATGCATAGAGCTAAAATATTGTTCAACTTCCATACTATATAGGACAAGACGACACATTAATCCTCATTTTGGGTTGACTCATCAACATTTGTCCACCTAAAATTGTAAACTGTATACAAAAAGATATGGTCCTATGTCAGGAACTTGCACTAATTCCACATCGAACACTATTTTTTTTGCACCTACGACATTTACCGAAAAGTTTCTTTTCATATAGCAACCGAAACTTCTTAAATTGGTTACGTGAAAATCTAGTAAAATGATCAACCAGTAAAGATGACATGATGTTGCATATCACTTTTTCCGCTACACTTTCTTTAGTATCAATATTCTGAATTTTTTTTCTTTATTCTCGTCAAACTTATGACTAGGTCATGACATTGATTATAACTGCCAATATATATCAGTTGATCTTACATCTTCATGTGGATATTTCAACTTTAAAGGTTTTTTCCTAATAAGTTTGAACTGATTGACTTTAATTTAATGAAGCAGCCATATCACATATGGGATAGGCGTATACTTTATCTATCGACAGCCATTTTTAGTACCCATCATAGGCTTGCAAACGCCATGAGGGATCAATTGGAAGGTTGAAGAATGAAGCTCAACAGTCCGGCCTGGACCCCTGCTAAAAAACTGGAAGTGTGGTGCCTGGAAATAAACATGGATCCTCCAAGATGAAAAACATCGATTTTTTGATTGACTCTAATAAAATTTAGCAAGATAATTAGGTTAAATTTAAAGATTCTGTAGATTCATCCTTTTAAACGTTCAAATTTCTGAAATTTCTCTACATTAACTATAGAAATGTTTAATAGAATATTCTGACATTCATCAGAAGAGATATGCTAATGAAGATGATTTTTATGATATATTTTAATCATACAACTTTAGTATTCCATAATAAAAACAGTTCGAAAAATAGGCGAAAAATTTCTTGCTAGCAATACTTATTTTCCATCTAAATTTATGAAAATTTTTTATATATTGCAGCAACACGAGATTCTTTTCTATGATTAATGATAATTAAAATTTCATATAACCGAAATATTTGAGTGAAAGTACTGATGTTTTATTAGGCTATACATGACTGATCAGGCAAACGTAAACAATAAAATCAATATTATCCATTTTATGTCAAAATATATGATGTAAATATGAAATCTCTCTGTAAGTAAATGAGATCAAGCAATTCAAAACTAAATTATTTTATTTACGAAAAAATTGATTAATTGATTGCTTCGTTAACTATAGTAGAGAAGCAGTATAGAAATATTATTCCATAAATAATTATCAATCTCATTAATTTTTCAGTCATTGATTTCTACATAACTTCATGAACTTTATGTTCATGAAGTTATGTAGAAATTAATGACTGAAAAATTAATGAGATAAATTAAATCGATATAGGGAATATTCCTTATTTATCATTGTCAGTTTATCTCTTCTTCAATTAAGACGTGTCTTCTTCATGAAGTATTTCAGTTTTAACGAAAACATGCAAAACTTGATAAACTAAATTTCCCATAGAAGATTTTTAAATATCAAAAGATGTATGAAAAAAAATTAAGTCCGAAAATTGTCTTTTCTCCTTTATTTATAATAATGCGAATTGCAGGTGTAGATGTTTCAACTGAAAATAAAAGTAGATGCCTGCAACTATATGTACTGATTCTAAAGTTTTTCTTCCTCTTTCAAAGTATAAAATTCTTGACAATTCTAATCACTGAGGACGAAAAATTAGCTTTGTTATTCTGTGATTTCTGTGCCATATATGGAAAACAATCATGGATTATGAGATTAATTTTCTTTATGATTAACATCATCAATCTAACCTACCTGATAATAGGGAATTCAAAAAAGTATAAGAAACTCATGAAGAGTAACTGGACATTGTTGGGTAAAATAATTAACGAACCTATATTCAGAAGACTATTTCTAAACAAAATCGTTAAAATTCAGGATAGACTGGTTATTATGTGGATAATAACAATTTCCACCATAATTGTTATTGTTTCATATCTGAATTGGAAAAGCTTTTTGATAGCTACTGATTATAAAACAATAATTAGGAATACAGTTTGTTTAGTTTCGAGTGTATTTTTATGTATTTATAGCACCATATGTGGTATGGCTTATATGAATTTTCTTCTTGTTCTGTGCGAAATACAGAACATACAATATTTTATAATTTTTCAACTGCCACACAACTGCCATCTAGAAACCATCTTTCGATGTTTGCAAAATTCCAAAGAAAGTTTGAAAATCTGCGATGTTATCCAAAATTTTCTCTCTCTTATTTTAGCAATTACCATGTTTAACCTTGAATTTTCTGTAGGATGTTTACTGTTAAATGAAAAAATGGATATTTCTGTAAAATATTTATATATAATAACATTATTATTATTATTTTTATTAGTGCTCATATATTTATTCTATCTGGTGAAAGTTTCCGATTACGTAAGTTGAAATCATTATATTTTTGTGTGTTTTAGAAATTTTGTAAATTCAAAAAGATATTTCTATGAGAACATTATAGCATTCTTTGATGAACAAAACTCATTAAAATAATATAGTTTAATAAAGAAGTTTAGATGGGAATAATAATAACGAATATTATTCACTTATCTTCAAAGCATTTATCTTAATCGAAAATGTGTTTTGTTCATCATGGCAGTTTTTTAGGTAAATATCACTTGGTCGGCCGGATGGCTGCATGGTAAAGCTGTAGTTTATCATCTGGAGGATCCGGGTTCAAATCCGGGTCCCACACCTCCAGTTTTCAGATGGGTCCGGGCCTGGCCCGTTGAACCCTATCCTTCAACCATCCGATTGATCCCATCATGGGTGTTGGTCAGCCTGTGATGGAATCTATAGGTGGCTAGATACAGTACCTCGTGCGATATGGCAGCCTAATCTAAATATCACATGAATTTTTTCATACTGTGGTAGTTTGAAAAGTATTCTTGTTAAGTGATATATTTTTATAACATCTGATATTTTTTAAAGCTTATTTAACGAACTTTTACCATCTATAATTGAATTATCATCATTACAAAATTCGCCTATTTTCCCATGACTGCATGCTCTCTATATATTTACAATCTCTTTGAACTATCAAGATCAAACTTCGAAAAGTAATTTTCTATGAACCTATAGATAACCTATACCACATGGCTACAATTAGGAAAAAATTGAATTGATTAATAATTTGAAAAAAAATCATTTGCATTATCCCTAGATGTTACCAGATGTAAAAAGAATGGGTAATTTATGACTGATTTGTAGGCCTATTACTCGTATAAATATTAAGGAATTCTAAACAGATTAAAAAAATACTTTTGCTGATTTAAGAAAAAAAATAATTTATGCATAAGAAATTACAGTAATTGCATTCAAATACCGAGCAGTGCCGGACATCATGGTTAATATTCGATAACAATCATAAAAATCACAAAATTGGCAGCAAACATTATGAGAAATTTAATAATTTACATTAAGTCGTTTGTAACTGATAAGCTAACTTTTGTCAAAAATGGAGATTCTTGGTTCTATAACAAAAATTTGATCATATACAGTTATGAAAAAATTTTTATTTTTATTTTTTTATATCAAACTACTGTTTAAGGATAAGTGCACTATTCTGATGCTGGTAAAAAACCAGTGTATATATGTAAATACATTACTTATACATTAAGAATTATTTAAACATTAAACATCTCCTTACAACAGTGTACATTAAGTCATTAACTCAATATCTTAAGGGGACTTTGTATCCTAATTTTGACGTCTATATAATCCCACTAAAAGATGGCGGCTATGGAAATTTAAAAAAAAAATTATACGCTGTATTTTTTCCTGTTCGGGAACTATTATATTTATAAGAAATATTTTATTTTATAAAGTTATAGTAATAACTATTGTCGGCAAAAGTTTTTTCTCCGCTTTTTAATTTCTATATATTTTAATCACAAAATTATTTATAGTGATATAAGGAATTTTACGATTAAAATATCTTGAAATGCTCAACATTTAGAATTTATAAATTTTTTCGCATAATTTTTAACGTAAAACACGGATTTTCACATTTAATAATAATAATAATAATAATAATAATAAAGATCTATAATCTGAGAGAATTCTTCCATAAAAAACAACATACATCACAACTACACAGCTAGAACATAACACCATTAAATATTCAGAACAACACTCCATGCCAAATAGACAACAGTGCACACATACAAGAAAAGTAAACATCCTGGTGTAGAAAGGAACACAATGGCAGACACCCACATGACCTTCAGAAACACTTCATAGAAGCTAAAGCGTCAAACAGCTGGTTAGTCAGGGGGATCTATTTACTGAAAACAACTACAAGAACAGGTAATAAACACAAAATACTACAGAAAATACATACTATCAAGGGGGATCTATTTACTGAAACAGAAGGGTTTATAATAGCTATACAAGGGATCTATTTACAGAAACAGAAGGAATTTGTAATAGAAAATACAAGACGTCAAACAGCTGGTTAGTCACGGGGATCTATTTACTGAAACAGAAGGGTTTATAATAGCTATACAAGACCCCAGTATTTAACACAAAAAACTACAGAAAATACATACTGAAAGACAGCACATAAAAACAAAAATTCTACAGAAAATACATGCTGAAAGACAGCACATTAACAAATGACATATGGTACATACTAAAGGATAGCACATTAACAAACGACACCTGCAGGAAATGACACATAGCACCCGAAACAATTCAACACATTACGCACAAACTCGCACAAACAGATTACCTGCACAGACACAACCAAGTAGCAAACATAATACACCAAAAGTAAAGCATCAAATAGTTGGTTAGTCAGGGGGATCTATTTACTGAAACAGAAGGGTTTATATTAGAACTACAAGAACAGGTAATAAACACAAAATACTACAGAAAATACATACTATCAAGGGGGATCTATTTACTGAAACAGAAGGGTTTATAATAGCTATACAAGGGATCTATTTACAGAAACAGAAGGAATTTGTAATAGAAAATACAAGACGTCAAACAGCTGGTTAGTCACGGGGATCTATTTACTGAAACAGAAGGGTTTATAATAGCTATACAAGACCCCAGTATTTAACACAAAAAACTACAGAAAATACATACTGAAAGACAGCACATTAATGACACATGTAGGAAATGCCACATAGCACCCGAAACGATTCAACACATGAAACACATGGCACACAAGTCTGGTTGCAAGCTGCTTGCACAGATTACCTGCACAGACACAACCAAGTAGCAAACTTAAGTTTGCTGATTTCTATCCTAAAATATTCTAAAATGCGTATTTTAACACCACAAAATATGTTATTTTACTATCGATATCGCATTTATTTAAATCGACAAGTTTAGTAAAAATCGATGAATCGATTTTTTGACTTCTTTCCAATGTTCCGAGTATATATGCTTTGTTATTATTGTTATTTATTTAGTCAATATTTATATATTCTATGAATGAAGGCGGAAAAGAGAGTGGGTTCACTGCTAACCTACGCATTTTCTAGCCCCCTTAAGGCCTTCCTAGCTGTAAACATCTTTTATTTTATTATGTTTGTAGTAATAAATCGACTTTTGCCATTTTCAACAGATTTGATTCTCTAGTGGGTCCCAATGATATATGCGAATTTCATTCAAATCGGATAATTTTTACGCGAAATAACGTAAAATATAGGCAGATTTCATTCACATATCTTTCATTCTTTCTGGAATAATTTCTTTTCGAAAGAGTCAATGACTTCAAAATTTTGCACTGTTGATCCCACTTTTGTGTTTGTTAATATTTTTTTTTTTAATTAAAATTATTGGCAAGAATGAACAATTAATTTAAAAATATTACAAAAAGAACTCGAAATTTAATTATCGTAACTGAGCATCATTTCTCCTAAAATAAGCATGTAATTATTTTATTATATTCAACAATTATTGTAAGTTATCTAATGTTTTTATTCGGGAAATTCGAGATTGTACACTGAAATCCTGGATTTTTCGGATCATCCTGGATCTTAGTGTCCTAGGATCACCAACACTCCCTAATCATCCACACAGGTGAAAATATAGGCTATGAGTATCAGATTCCACTTTGAAGTCACATATTTTTTCAGATATTTATTTATGTTATCTTTAAATTTAACCTTTCACTTTGCCAAAATAAAACTATCTTCAATGGAATTTGAAATTACCTAAAATTAAAAATAATGACAAAATAACTAGACAGATATTAGTATTATTCTCACAATAATAACAATTTGTTATTGCTATTTATGAATATTTAATGATTATGAAAAAATTTTAAATATAGAAAACTAGAAATTCTGTGAGAATTTGGCATACTTTAATTCGATTAATCTTCTTCAATTTTCTAAGTAGAAATTATCATGTAAATTTACGTTACTTTACTATAGATAGAATTATTGGAAGCGACTGCAATATATTTTTTTTTGTTTTTTCTTACTAATTGATTTATTTTGAGATTTAAAGTAGGCATATAAATTTAAAGTAGATCTATCTTATATAATATACCCTTATATATCTTGTTTATACATACCACACTGTATAGAAATATTTTAATAATAAAAAAAAATAAAAAATTAATATGCTGTATACAAAATTATATAAGAAAAATATAGATTAGATTCTAATCAATAGAATAATTTTGTTTGAATGTTCTGAGAAAAAAAAATTCAACAGTAAAATTTCACGAGTTTCTTTTTCCTTAAAAAAGGGGTCTGCAGAATCTCCATGTTTGAGAAAACCTGCTGTAACAAGTTAACTACAACACTTAAGGAATAAATATTTTGTAAATGTTGCAATTTATCATTTTTGCTCATATATATACTTATATAAAAAGTATTTATATAACATACAAAATATTATTTTCTAAGTTATATAAATAGATTTTATATAAGTTATCATTCTTGGTGATTGGGTTGATATATTAAAGCAACTAAATTACCAAAAAGAGGAATTAATTATAACAACCAATCAAATTTTTCTTAAAATTTCTAAGAACAAAATATTTCAATTAAAATCTCATTTTAATTTTTCTTATTTTATAAAATGCTTAAGTATAAACATTCAACTTTATTATTCCACAGTATAGTATTGCTTTCTGATGATGATTTGATTATAGCGAAAACATTCAATTCTTGAATATTTTCGCTATAATCAAATCTTTACTGACTTTTATATTTATAAACTTACTATAAATTATATTTTTTTAATTACTTCTTTAAGACGAACGTATTTATCCAGGTATAACTCACAATGTGCAGTTACCATAGCTCAGTAAATACCTTAATAAATACATTTATAAATAGTACACTATTTCATATATTTTATTATAATTCACATATTTTTTGTACAGCAGGCAGTTTTATTTTGTTTTTTAAATATTTTAATACTTTTTATGTAAACAATGCCGCAATATTTACCACAAAATACTTCTGCATTTTTTACATCTTTTATATAATTACTAAAATTAGGGGAAATTTTTAAGTAAAATGCATTTTTTTACAAATATTTGACAGTAGATTCTTCAGATATTCTTCACAGCCACTTACGCCACTTACCTGATTCTATCCTTATTGTAACGCATATAAGAATAATTATTTTTGAGTTTTCTATTATATATATTTTTTATTTTGATTAGAAATTTATCTTATATAATATAAACAAACATTTATACATATATTTTCATTGTAAAGATGATAATATTTGAAGTCAATCTGACTTTGAACAAAAACATTGATCTATTTGATCCGATATCGATCTTTCAAGTTGAAACTTAAACTTATGCAATTTATTTTTAACAGGATAAGAACGAAAACCATTATGATCATCATTCAAAACTATATTATGATTATCTCGCTGATTAAAAATCAAAATTACTTCCATAAATAATATAATATATATATAATTTTCAATACAGGAAAACCTGTGCTAGATGGCCAGCTTTTGGAGACTGAGATTATGGCCATCAAGCACAGGTTGACCACCAGATACATTTACAAATTTCTTTATTAAACATCAAAGTTTATGACACATTTTCATATTGTTAATTATATTTAAGGAAACAAATCACAAATTAATGTCTGTTTTCGGGTTTTTCACTTTAGAATGCTCAGCTGATAGAAGATCTAGAGCCCATCTGACATTTATAATTAAAACAGGATGGATTTGCTGGCCACCTTTTTATTATTAACCAGCTATCTTTCTTTATTCTTTGAGAAATTCGATTCTAGTTAATTTTCTCACAAAAAATCGCAAAAGTATATTATCTTTCGTTTATTATCTATATGCAGATTGTTTTGTTGCTTTATCATCTCCGTTATTTTCTATTTTTCACGATATTATTTTAGCCAAATATTATTAGTGCACCTTAATGCATTTTCGTATAATAAAACAGCAATGATTTCTGTGCATTAGAATATTTCACAAGAGCCTTTACGGACTACAACAACTGCCAACGTTTCCGAAAGAATCGGCAGCGAAGAAAAGAGATTCATTTAAGGAAACAAAATTGAAATTGTTCCTCAAAAGAACTAGCGAACTCATCATCAACATTCATTTTCCTCAGGTAATTTTATCACGACTTTTTATTATTACATTTCTAGATTGGATATAAAAAATATGGTTTGTTTTTCGTGTTTTGATACAAAATATTTATGACAGGGAGAAAAATTAACGTATAAATATGATTTATTATTAATTGTTAATTATAAAAAAGGAAGATAAAAAATAAATTAGTAATCATAAAATATATTAAAACAAATTAATTGTTTTCCTTGTATTTTTTTCTTTTTACTAATGTCCAAAGTTTAATCACACAAGTCATCATCTCAATGTAAAAATAATAAAGTATTTGATATATTGATGATGATATTGAGTTTCCTGATTTTATTTTGTTCTATAGTTTATGAACTCAAAAGTGCCATAACAAAAAACAAAACAAATTCATGTTATATGTATCAGCCAAAATAGAATCTACTTTTTATTGTTTTCTGTCAAAAATTTATTTTCTTATACGGTGCATTCATTCAATGTGTCGACATTCTTCACTCTGTTCTTCCTGATAAGCAGAGGAATACAATATAAATACGTGATATTCTATGAGAAGATGATAATATATATTTTTTTGTGCATCTTATACAATTAAGATAAGTGGATTATTCTAGAAATAAGGAGAAAGCTTTTAATCTGATTTTCTTAACGTTACTGAAAGGTTAGAATAAACCGAACTTAGTGAAAAAAATGCAGTATTTCAATTTTATACATCCTAGATTTTAATAAATCAGCTAAATATGCTCCTAAATATTATGAATATTAATGTGAATATATCAACTAAACAGTTATAAATGCGTTTTATATGCACATAAAATTTTTACATATACATGATGTATACTTTTCATGTAAAACTTATGTAAAAACTTTTGGTATTAAAAAATATATCATCAAAAATTTTGTATTAAAAATTTTAAGAGAAGCCTATTAATATAAAAAATTAAAAATTTTTATATTAAAGGGCTTCTCACGCTTCTCATAATCATATTAATAGGGGAAAAAATTCAGTTTTAAAATATTTCAAATTTATATTTTGTTACCGGTATGTTAATTATTTGCAATAAAATCAAACTTTATATCCTGATATTTAATACGATTAACATTCAAGAAATTTTATCTGTTTATTTAAAATTTTATAATTGTCAACAGCATCTTTAACCAAAATAGACAAATATAATGGGTGAAATGTAAATTAATAAACGAAAATTAATAATATTAATAGTAATAAAATTTTAAAAACAAAATTATGTAAAATAAACTTTGATGTCTTTATCATCAAAAATTCTGATTATGATTAAAATTAATGAAAATATGATTAACAAATAAAGAATTACGATAATTAAAAGTTATACATTGATTTTATTAAACAAAAATGTTCAAAAGTAATGCAACAGAGTAATTTTATGATAATATTTTCCGCCTCAAACAAAGACTTACTTCAAGTTTGAATATACTGTATATATATATATAAGACCTAAAGTAGATTGAAAATCAGAATGGGTGATATTCTCCTTAGAGAATGCAGTTATATAAAGAAAGATTTCCTACTAATAAGATATTCTTTATAGATCTTCTAGTTAGAAAAAAGAAATAAAAGCATTTGATGATATAGAAAAAAATTTATTTCACAGAAAGTTGTTGGCAATCCGAGATGACTGAAGAAGAGGACCACGATTATGCAATTTTCGAAGATAAACCTGGATTGGCAGAAAAGAATGAAATTCTTATCAAGTATGCCAGAGTTGTGATGTTACTTTTCTAGTTGGAGAAACCAGAGAACTATTTTTGCTGTGAAAGCAGTTTCTGCTAAGAAGCAGGTAACTTATAAATTATCTTAATTCTAAAGAAGAAATTAGAGTCTGATTGATTTATATATATATATGCTGTAATCCTAAAGAATCAGAAAAATATAGGTCTAGAGAATTTTAAATGTTTTACTTTTTTCGTTATAATTCTCATTGAATATTTTGATTCTAGTAATGGACACTCTTTATCATAATTCATTTTAAAGGCATTAACCAATGATATCCTGCAACATGCGACCAATTTGTAACAATCTGGATTGATGAAAGTAAATGATTTAGAAATTAACAATTAAATGTGATGCTAATGGATGAAATTATAGTTCGCTGGAAGTTTGTCATTACTGCTCTCATCAATGTAAACCAATAACGTTCTCCATTTTAAATAAGACTAAACTAATATGATCATATTCATTACGAACGAAAAATACTATTGGTTTATGTTTCTAAAATAATTTATACTTATTTCTAGAAATTTGCTTTACTTTCAATAATATTTCCTTTTTGTACATATATTCTTAACTGAATTAATAACATTTCATAAAATAGAACACCGAATTCTATATTCTAAAATATATAAAAAAATCAACTTCGAAAGTTTACTTTTCTCTATAGGATACCGAAATTTTAAAAATCCATTTATTGTATTTTTTCTGCATAAATTCGATTTTATTGATTGATGTTTATAAAATACATATAAAACTCGACCTTTTTACTCAGCGATTCGAATCATTTCGAATGATTCATAAAAATACTTTGGCATAACACATTACAGTAATATATTTACGCATTGCTAAGAAGTAATTGTTAAGGTATTTTTCTCCTTATGCTCATGGCGATATTATATCGGTAGATACCTAATAGGTTTCAGTTATTAAGAAAATTTCTCTTGGCAATACGATTAGTTTTCAAATACTGTATCGAAGTTCTATCTGTCATCGTCTTTATTTTATAATCCACTCCATAAATTTATCTGAGAACATAAAAATATATTTATCAGATTAAAATCTTAAAAATTTTCGAATAGAACAAAACAAAAGTTATTTTTCTAAAATAAATTATTATTTTATAAAAGATATCAAGAAATTTTATTTATTAACACTTTTCAGTTTTGTTGCTAAATCATTTTTAAAATCTTTTTTCATCTCATCTTTCTTGTTTTTTTTTATAAATCTACATTATTTGTATTTAATGGAAAATTAATGATATATATAAAACACTAAAAAGCATTTTTAACACTTTACATAGATCATTAATCGTATTTTTACATATATTATTAATCGTATTATATCGTGGCTCACGAATAGATATAATTTTTAAAATTCTCATTAAAATCGATACGATATATAATGGCTGTAATAATAAAATACCTTTTGAGTTTTGTTCGTTTATCGAAATATTTGTTTTTACATTCTTGTTATGAGTTACTTCGCTGTTGACATAGAAATATGTTGAATGTTTATTAAATCCAGAATAATATATTTTCAACCTATTGCAATTTGCTATTGTTGTTCATTTTAAGAATATGTATTTATAAATATATTCATAAAATGAATGTTGATCCCGAGATTTTTTATAAGTGTTTTGTTTTCTTCATCATTAATTCACTCGAAGTCACGTCCTTTTTTCGCTGAATAAATGCTTCTCATTATTATGTTCATTATTAATTGACTTTATTTTTTATTATTAACCAGCTATCTTTATTTATTCTTTGAGAAATTCGATTCTAGTTAATTTTCTCACGAGAAATTGCAAAGGCATGCTATCATTAGTTAATTATCTAAATGCATATTGTTTTTTTGCTTTACATCTCCGTTATCTTTTATTTTTCCCGAGATTATTTTAGCAAAATATTTTTAATATCCCCTAATGCATTTTCGTATAATAAAACAGCAATGAATTCTGTGCATTAGGGTATTTCACAAGATTCTTTACGGCTACAACAACAGCAAACGTTTCCGAAAAAATCGGCAGCGAAAAAAGAGATTCATTTAATGAAACAAAATTGAAATTGTTCCTCAAAAGAAACAACGAACCCATCATCAACATTCATTTCCCTCAGGTAATTGTATCACGACATTCTGTTATTTCGAGATTGGATATAAAAATAAGATTTGTTTTTCGTGTTTTGATACAAACTATATAATGGCTAACGAAAAATCTCGAAAAAATAAAGATTTAAATAAAAAAATAAGTTTATTCTCTCTTTTATTATATTCGAATTCAAAACAATTTTATTCTTAACATTATTAATATTGATAAATAAACGTGAGATTTAAGAAAATAATATTTCATTATGTTTAATGTTTCATCTTCGCAATATAGTGGGTGATCGGTTAACGAACATAATCCGTTCCAAGACAATGTTCGTTATCCGAAGACACCATTAAACATTACAAGTAGCTATGTCTTGACTCGTGTCCGACATAGCACTTTGACCCGGAGTTACTCCGTGCCCAGATTTATGTACTATAAAATAATAATAATAATAATAATAATAATAATATACTCCATATTGAATTTTAGCATTATTATTTACTTTAAATGTGTTTTTTTATTTAGCAACCTATCATCTATAACAAATTATATGAAATCACTTTAAGCCATGAAAGAATGGATGATATAAACATGGTAAAAAATAATAAAATATTTTAAAATAATAATATTGTTAGATACTTTTATATTTTTCATATCTTTCAAAACTAAAATTTAAAGATATTTTTTTCAGATATACAACTTGATGGGTGAATGCGATGAATATAAACTGTCGTTAACTTTCTTTGATAGTTATCCCATAACAAAAACAACAGTTCTCAGAGTAAGTTTCTTAAATAGTTATAGCAGTTTATAGTTTTTAGTTATATCTATACTTACCTATATTTTCTATATACTTTGCAGATGTGTATCTACTTTGTTACTCAAGTCATTGTAATTATTCAAATTAATAATGGAAACTTTTAATGTATGATCTGTTTATTGAATTTCGTTGAATTCTATCAAAATGATTGAACAGTCATATGAAAGAACTTCAGAAGTTAAATATAAAACCATTACGTTTAGATGGTTGAAAACTACAGGATTAATTGATCAGATTTTAAGGTGAATTTCATGAAATTGAATTCACAAAAATCGATAAAATAGTAGAAAAATTATTAAAATTACAAATAATAATATTACTAGAAATTACCCGCTCATATAAATGAGCGTAAATATAATATTCTGATTTAATCTAATAATACTGTATGTAACAACAAAAACATATCCGAACTCGTGTAGGGAATCGCAAAATGGCATCCATTATTGTTACAGCGCCATCTGCGAATTCTGTTTTTATGGAGGAACTACAATTTCAATTTAATTTTTATTTTTTACGCAAAATGGCATCATTATTATGTTACAGCTCCATCTGCGAATTCTGTTTTTATGGAGGAACTACAATTTCAATTTAATTTTTATTTTTTAATTTTTAAATTATTATTAACAACAAATAAGTTTGGCTGTCGCAGACATCCAGAAATTAGATCTTTCCAACGATATCATATCTATAGAAATTGGTACAGTGGTTCGATTGAAAAAAGGTCATCTAGCCAGCCAGCCACGTTTGACTATTAATATATATGATGATGATGATGATTAGTTAGACCCAATTCTGGCATTCAACAGGTTCGTTCTCTAACGATATCATATCTATAGAAATAGGTACAGTGGTTCGATTGAAAAAGGGTCATCTAGTCAGCCAGCCACGTTTGACTATTAACATATATGATGATGATGATGATTAGTTAGACCCAATTCTGGCATTCAACAGGTTCGTTCTAACAGGAGTTGTTAAATTTTATAGGATTCTCCAAACCGTTTATTGAAAAAGAATCCGACAGAGGTTAAATGTATATATCCATGGCATTAAAAAGCCTTCATAAAGGGCTGAAAAAAGCCATCCATGGCCTTCATAAAGGGCTGAAATAAGTCGTGAAACTCTTGATCTTGAGTATGGCTCCATGCCGAATTGTAATGATGAAAGACTTGTCGCATCTGCAGTTCGAGTACTACTACGGAGTACCAGAATTGGCCTTAAATCTGCATAATACTGCTCTTTGTTACTTTAATAATGTTTCGCAATGTCCACAGATGCCATCTGCCTGATTTTTATTCTTCTTACTGCTTAGATAGCCCCAAAAAAAAAGATTCTTTTTTTTTTTTGTGATATCCCACAATCCGTAGGTGATATTAAAAACTGTAAACAGAAGTTGTTTGCTTTTTACAGTTGTATCCAGTTATGCCAGAATCGGCATACGTTCCCATTGGAGATATCAAAGTTAACCCCTGGTGCCCCTACTTCCGATGAGCCCACAAAATTTTTATTATGCCCATTCGATTCTTCAGATATACTTTTGTAATCAAAATTTTTTCCCTACTTCCTATTACATAGTATTTCCGAGAAAAAAGGGTAGTGGGGTGCTAACAAACACTTAATAATGCTTATGGTCAATTTAAGTTCACACGTATAGCGTATGGCTGCATTCCTTTCTTAAAAAAGGGTGTCAAATTAATACAATAACCATGCTGCATTCTATTGCTTCATAACAGAATGCAACATAGCTAGAAGCCATTTTTGATGAAAGCAACGCACGCCATACATTATATGCAAGAATTTAACGAGAGCTTTACACTAATTGCATATAGTAAGCAAAACAATACATGTGGTCCTGGAGTTAGGAACATAATTCGTTTGTAAATTTTATTCGTAACTCGAAATCTATTCTTACGATGAATCTAGAAGTACCGAACCCATTGTATATGCTGGATTATGTAATATAATATTGATTAGGCCAATTTGCTGTTTTCTACTTCAAAATTTTAAATATAAAATTCAGATTATAACGCAATGAATTTTGATGGAACGTTTCGATATCGTATGTTTAAAATTCTTATACGATTTTTTGAAATCCTCTAAAATTTGTAAACGAAATAGCCGTTGGATGTAGGAAAATCCAACAGTCGAATGTTCGTAACCAAGGATGTTTTATACATGGATAGACTGCTCTTTAATTGCAACGAGTCATCCAACTGGTGGGGTAAACCAATTTAGCCACGTCGTAAAATCGACAATATAGCAAATTGACTTTGTTTTGGTGGCCATATAGGTCCCATTTATGTTAGTAAATATGATGACCAGATCCAAATAATTAATAAAAAAAGTTTAGTATCTCAATATGCACTATTATACCACGTAACCCCACCACTTTAGCGGCTTCACTTGTTGCCAGTATTGTGCAGTCCATCCATGTATAAAACATCCTTGTTCGTAACCCAAGGAACATTTGTATTTTGAAGTATGAAGTCCATCCATGTATAAAACATCCTTGTTCGTAACCCAAGGAACATTTGTATTTTGAAGTTTTCATGTTGTCAATTAGAATTTACATAATGCAATATTTTTTTATTTGTAGATGTTTGGTTTCTTTACCACGCAAGAAATTGCCATTCTTCAATTACATGAATATCAAAGAAAGTTACTATTTCTCAACATATATAAAGAAAAATAGCGATATAAATCTGAAAAGGGAGAAAATTATACAAAGTTTATCCATTTTATATATTTTCAGTACATGAATTTAGAAAGAGAGTGAGTTTATTTTATCACCAATATGTTTGGTCGTCTGTCAGGCACAAACAACTTTCAAACTAATGAAGGATTTTCATGAGACTTGATAATAACGTTCTACCATTAAAAGATAATAATTATTCCGTGTCATTTACTTCTCTAGATTTAACCATTTAAAAAATGGTATATTCAAATTTTTAAGTGTTTTTTTTAAATAAGTGAAACTGTTTGATGGAAATTTAACAGAGGGATCAGAATATCAATAAAAAATTAGAATTAAATTTAATTAATCCTATATATTTGTCTAATTGAAAATGGTCGACGTTTCTCTGTGATAACATAATAAGAAATCTTTATGACGTTCAACGTGTAGGTTATGTCATTGATGATGATTCTGATAATTATGCAGAATTAAAATATAAGTTATCACTCCAAAGTAAAGGGCACATTTAGAAAGTAGACGAATTATTCTTTCTGAATTGCTTGTTAATAGAAAATAGACAGCTTCAGCAACATAAACATGTAGCACGATAATGACGTAGAGTGCTGGAATGACGAAATCATGGCGTCATTTCGAATCGTAGCTAAAGAGTTCCTCACGTCCAAACGTCATTTAAGGAAAGATTCTGTATTGACGTCATTCGTTCGCGTTCTACACGTCGAAAATGGCAAATTCGACGCTTAGGTAGGAATGTTCACGTTGGTGATTACCTATGTTTATGGTGACTAAACGACTAAGTATAATGCCGTATATTTTAGTATGCAGGTCCTTAGACTTGCATCTATGATATGATAATTATATTTTGTGTTAAAAACGTTAAAAGGCGTGATTTCTGAATCCCTCACACTGAGTAGAAAAGCATTGTTTCATTTTTATTTAATCTAAATATTTTTTCTAGTTACTATCGAAGTTGAGATCACTTCGATAGTAACTACTTTTGATAAAATAGAGAAAGCGAATCAATCAGCCACTGACTCGGATGTTCGTGCTCTGCGCAAGCGTATTAAACGAATATGATGTCATACACATGTGACGCTATTTGGATAAGTTAAGGGAAGTAAGACTTGCTGAAGCAGATTTCTTCTACAAACGCACGCGTGAAACGTGAACTCAATGACGTCATTCTTCTTCGCGTTCACGTTCGCGTTAACACCTTGCTGAAGCTGTCTAATAATATAACATTAGCAAGCAATAACAAGCATAGCATTTTATCTGTATCACTGTAGTTTTTAAATTAATATCGAATCATTCTGACCAGTATCATTGCAAATAAAAATTCTCCCATGTTATATTTCTGTGAACAATTGTTTTACTTTTAAATATGTTTACAATATTATAATCAAACAGTTTCATCTTTTTTTAAATGTGTAACTGAGAACTGATTGCACACAAATTTTGTGTTTTTAATCCCTTCATTTATTCAATTAAAACTATTTTCATAATTCTTCAGTACAGTAATGTATTTAATTTTAAATTAAATTTGTCAATTTTTCAGTAGGGAAATTTAAGAAATTATTCTGTATATAAATTTCTTAAATTTCTATATAGAATAATGTCTCAACATATCTATGAAATTTCATAAAAATATATTTCTTTGTTATAAAGTTATTAATGGGGATGTGCATTAAGCATATAGTATGGTAAACTTATAAATCTTCCTTTTCTTTGGAAGGTTTCTTCCAAAAGAAAATTTTTTGAAACTCTGTATCTGTTTCATGTCCATAGATGGAGCCACATAACGTTGAGGAAGGAAGTGAGAAACCCAACGCAAAAGAACATCACAAACTAATAATCGATTTATTTATATTAATTTCAATTATATTATAATATTAT
>AYEL01040409.1:0-17759 GCA_000484575.1 Olivierus martensii
GGAATTATAAAATTCACATTTTATTTTTTAATCAAACAATATTTATTGTTAGGAATTTTTAAAAATTTTATATTCTATATATAAATTTTAGAAATATTGAACTATTTATATATTCTCATCATTGTTATTTCAATTTAATTTATGTTATAAATGTTATTTTGTTATTTAATTTACAATATTTATTAATATATCATTACATTTTCATATTGTATATAAAATAAAAAAATTTAATAACACTGTAGAGATCTGGAAAGGAAATGTAGCAGCTGTGCAAGATCATAACTATTTTGTTTATGGTGCAGTTGCAATTTTATTAATAAAATCAATGTGCACATTATAAATTATAAAAATAAAAAAAGTATATATATATTTTGATAATAAAAATAATAAATATGGACAATCTTCATTCTTTGGGAAAATGAAGTGATATAAAAAAAAATAATAATATATTCTAAATATAGGTAGTTCTCTGTTTAAAAAAATAAATTCCATTCTTAAAAAACTGGCAAAAAATGAGCCTGCTTATATAATGTAAGTCAAGGAGTTATATTTCAGGTCTCTCTCAAAATGAACATAATCAATATAATATTATTATTATTATATTGATTATGTTTTATATTAATCTGCCTTAATTAATCAAGGGATTAATTAAGGCAGATTAATCAGGAATATTAATAAAGTTAAACCTCTGAAATAAATGCTATGAATAGAAAAGCAGCATTTTTATGAATGTAAATCAATTAAATGTAACACAGTATAAAATAAAAAAATTAAATTTTATATATTTACTTTGATATGTTTGAAATCTTAGATCAAAAGTTTTTGTATTATTATTGTAATACTTTGCATCAATATTTTTTGATAGTAACATAATACAGAATTTTTACATCCAATCTAATGTTTCTCTCTTCTTGATTCTCCCTTCATACTCTATATTCCTGACAACCATTTATCAATGCATACTCAATGCCACATGCATTGATTTCACAGGGGGACAAGGGGAGCATTGTCCTCATGTTAAATTTAAACACAGCAGCAAAAGCATCTTTTTGCCTTCATATTATTTTATATTTAACAACACAAAAATGATCATAAATGCAAAAATCATTAATGTCAAAATAACCATTCATTTTTATGTAATTTTCTGTAAAAAGCTATACAAATATTTGGACATTGGAAATGGGAATAACAATAAAATGGTTATTCCCATTTTTAACAAGATTTTTAAATCAAGAAGAATCATCAGTCATTTCAGGAGTCATTTCTAGAAACCTAGGTGAAAGAATTTAAAGAGCATGAATATGGCATTATGAATGGGAACCTATGCTAAAATAAGAGATTTTAAGAGTTTAATATACAAATTAGATGGATGAAGCAAAGGTCTTGAAAACTTTTTCTAATATGAAAGATTCATTATTAGAAGAGTCTTTGATAGTTCAAAGAGAGAAACATAAGGTCATTATTAATGACCAACCAAGTTTATCTATTTACAAAGCTTGGTGGTGTTGCTTAGATAAGAATGTATAATTGTGCTAGGATACAATTAAGGCAATATGAATACTGCATAAAATTATTACTTTAAATGTATTTTTAATGTTAGTTAATAATTAAAACTCTGTTTAAATGCTTATTTCTGATGTAATTTGTTGTATATAGTAGCAAAAGTATACATGTTTAAATGTATGTTCAATTTTATTTTGTATTCCATGTTCAATATAAGTTAAGCTGAGGATGGTTGGTTTCCCAGTCAAAAGCATTTATTATGTTAATCACTTTTAAAGAACTTTACTGTGTAATGTGCTTGAATTATGGTTTGTTATTGGATATTGATAACTCTTGTCCCATGGCAAAAATTAAAAGTTAGAATTGCTGAACAATATATAGTTTTTGGCAACTAGCCTGACATATACTCATCTAATTATCATCATGCTGGAGTATTATTTAAACTGATCTTGGTCTTAGAACCTGATTTTCATTAATAGACTTGCATATAAATCATTTGACCATCCCTTTATATCTTACATTAGTATTGTTGTTAGGATTATTTGAATGAAAATCATTAGACAAATGAACCTTATACATCAAATTCAGTATTTATAATTTCACATTTTTAAAATTTTTTATAGTTTGATATTTTTGACATTCTGATTTCAAAACCATTGTTACTGTGAATTGTAGTAAAATGAGGATTATCCCTACTTTGATTCATTTATTAATAGTACTTGAATAATATTCTTCACAAAAAATTGATTTTGCAGCTTATCTCTATGTTCTTATTAATGCCCTAATTAATGCATTTGTTTATTTTGATGATTATTTCATAAAAACAGTAATAATTTCAATCTTTATCCCTCTTTTTAAATTAAATTCTTAATAAATTATAGTCTTACATAGTCATTAAAATCTAACAAAAAAGTAGTTTAAAAATATGCATGTATAATTCAAATTTTTATTACATATGATTATTTTTGTATTTAATTATATATTAAATCAGTAACACTTTTATTTTAATTTATATTTATTGAGTTTTTAATTTTTTTCCTAAATTACAAAATGAAGGAATACTATACAAATATTAGAAATACTATACAAAATTAAAATATTAACTATTATTTCCAAACCTAATTATTATTTAATAATCAGGCAGAGAATCTGAACATGTCTATTTTTATTTTATCTTTATTGAAAACTATCGAAAGCTTCATTCTTCAAGAAGGTTCTCTCTTAAGAATGAAGGATGACATGAAAATAATATAGAAAAGTATGAGAATATATACAAAGGATCCCAATAGAAAAATGTGGCAGTCACTAGCAGAAAAGAAAGGGCATCCTTTTACATCACATCTTATGTGTAAATGAAATGATGAGCTAATTCTGTTCTCATTAACAAGGGAAGTCTGAATATGTCTTTACCTTTATTGAAAAAGAATTTTAACCATTTGAAGAATGAAGGATGAAGGATGAAGAATATAAAGAAAATAGAGAAAGGATTCTTTCAGAAGTATGGCAAGCTACTACAGGGAAAAAAGGGCATCCTTTAGTCACTTCTTAAAATGTGGGTAAAACAGTAGGTGAACTTTGCTTCCATTCAAAGCAGTTTAAATATGTTTCAAACTTTAAATATAAATAAAGAACTAATTAAATGCCATTTAATTTTATCCATAATATTATGATTTAATAGAAGTATTCTTTAACTTATTTTTAGATAAGAAATTCTAAAATAAAATATTTTTAATTCATCAATATAATTTAATATAAGGTAAAATATTCTAATTTTATACATTTTAAAATGATAATCAAAATATTATTATACAAGAATGTACGACATTATTATCAGTGAATTATTATTTTTTATAACAAGACTTCTTACTTTAAAATCTAAATAAAAGAAAATGAAAAGCCAATTCAGTAAGATAAACTGTTTAATCAAAAACGTTTTCAGCTTTTGCTTCCTTTTATTTAGAACTATTGTTAGTAGCATTATCATATTACAATATTTAATATTCAAATGAATCAAAATTAAATTATATTATTTTACCTTATGTATTTTCTGTCTTATGTATACAACTATAAAAAGTTATAATTTTGTTTTGATTTACTATAAAAATATTATATAATAATTTACATAAATCTGACTTATAATGTATACTGGGAGAGAGTATATTTGAGTCTATTTATACAGGGGGAAGAAAAACTTTGTCATAAAATTTTGTGTACTGAAGTCAAAAATATCTAATGAACATATGGTCTAAATAACACTGTTTTCAAGTTATAACCCTTTATAGCTAGCCAATCACCATTGAGTACACACAAAGTGTCATGATGCATTGCGTTGCCAAGATGGTTGCTCACCTTCACCTTCTTACTAACCCGGTAGTAAGTAGGAGAGCCATGCAATGTGACATGTCTCTCCTACCAAGTACACACAAACAATCACTATCAAGTACACACAATCACTACACACCGTGATGCTTTGTGTACTTGGTAGTGATTAGTTAGCTTTAAAGGATTATAACTCAAAAATGGTCCAATTAGACCAGGGGTGGGCAAACTTTTGGAAGAAAGGGCCATATTGCATCAATGAAATATAACCTAGGGCCGCACTTTCCAGAGATCCCTATCCTTCACCATCTGACCCCCTGCACAGATGTGGGTGTAGTCCGTAGTTGGAAGTGATCCTACTCTTTAGTAATTTATCTAATTGGAAAGGAGCATAAAACAAAATAGCAAAAAGAAAAAACTCCCAAAATCCCACCTTCATCTAATAACCATCTGAGGTGAAAATTCTCTTAGAAAATTATGTACCCAAAATAGAAAGATCCTAAGGGGTGCCAATGTTGACTAAGATATTATATAAGGGTGACATATTAAAATTAAGCCAATTTTCTCAGTAGATTAGCTTTCATTGGCCGTTATATGAATCATGGGTTTAAATAATGCCAGCAGTCCGAAAAAAGTGATCACCATTTTCAGAGAAGCTCGGCAGGGTTGAAATTCTTTTAAATTATATATTAAAATTATAATTTAATTATTTTAAATTTGAAACAATAATTAAAAACATGCCTGTTTAGGAAATTGCACAAATATTAAATACAAATACCGTGAAATTACAAAAAGGAATTGAGTTGATTGACTGACAAAACAATTTTATTTGATTTTGAATGTATTTTGCAACCGATTTCTTATGCAATGATGTTTATTCTGGTTAACGGCTAATCAAATCTATTTTTGTAAGAAATATGACATTGTAATGACATCTGCAGTTTACCATATGAATTATTATTTATTACTTTTTTAGAAATTACATAAACTGTACTGCTGAGATATGGAACAGATTTGATATTTTTTTGTATTCATTTTATTTATTGATAAAAATTTTGGCATTATAGCTATTAGTTGGAGGGCCGTATTAAGTAGTTCCTAGTTCCGAGGACCGCATGCGGCATGCAGGCCACAGTTTGCCCACCCCTGCTTTAGGATATATATATATAAAAAAAGATCGGAAGAGCGGCATGCAGGCCACAGTTTGCCCACCCCTGCTTTAGGATATATATATAAAAAAAAAAAAAGGTAATTATGTAACTAAATATGGTAATTTCTGGAAATGTACTTACGAATTTTCAGTACTAGTATCTCCCAAATGTCTCATACAGTATTTAACTGTTGTTAACCAGGATTTCATATCTTCTGAATCATGAGCTTCAATGACATATTCCATATGATTTTCTGCCTACAAATTTATTAATTATTATTATATTCTATATAAAATTGTTTAATATTTTTTAAATCATACCTTAAATACCTTAATTTTATTTAAAGTTAGCAATTTAAAAGAAATTTATACAATAATAGAATGTAATTAAATATCAATAAGAAAAAATATAATCAAACTTTTGTATCCAAATTTCAAATTAAATTTTTAATAAGTTGTCCATAATATGAAAAAAAATCAGGATATAAAGATAGCAGCTAATGTTATTATACACAATTCACTGTTATTTATGTTATTATAGTTGCCTTATAATTGTGATGGGATATATACATAGCTAAAACAAAAAATTTAATTTTTTTCATTTATTTCATGAGATATTACTCATGAAGCCTGAGTGCATGAAATACCACTTAAAATTATAAGGAATAAATAATATTTTGTGTATATATATATATATTGATATATGCAGTGGTGGGATCAAATAATTTAACAACCAGATTGCTGCCCTAATGACTGTTTTAAATATAAAAAAAACATTATACCAAAAAGTAGTTTATTATTTCATACATGTTAGTGTAGTACTTCATCAAAGTACATACATGTTAGTGTAGTATAACAAATTTTATGAATTGAATAAATATTACAAGCATAGTTCTAATTTTTTTCAAACTATGAATGGAATGAATATTACTATGGGCACTTAGAATATGTTGTTGTGCAGATGAACATTAAAAATGAGTAAGGAATGTAAATTTGTGATTTCCACATTGGGCAGCTGCCCAGATGCCCATCTTAAAGAAAACCCTAACTACAAGTGCTATTTTAACAACCGCTTTGCTGAACTCAATAGAAAATTAGATATTGGTTCTACCAAACTGGTGCAATCCAGTTGAATCCCACCATTGTATATATATATATATATAAATATCAATATATTGTACATATAAGTATAAATATTCAATTATATGACAACTTTTCACAAAATAAAAAACAATATTGTGTACAATATCTGAGGAAAATACAGGGAAATGAAGGATTAACCAATTTCTTGCTATTTTTCTCAAATGCCATATCAAACTATTATAAACTTTTCTAAATTATAATTTAATTTTAATTAATTAATAGTATTTTCAAATTATTTATATAATAATTACGCCAAAATAATGTCATCTAGATTCCAGATTGATGCCATAACTCGAAAATGTCCATAAGTCGAAACAGTCTTCTTTTTCACTTATCAATGAATATGATGCATTTCAGTTGTCATGTACGTAATTATATAATTAACATGAATGGAGCTTTGTAACTAAAGGAAATTATGTCATTTAGATTCCAGACTGATGCCATAACTCGAAAATGTCCATAAGTCGAAACAGTCTTCTTTATCACTTATCAATGAATATGATGCATTGCAGTTGTCATGTACGTAATTATATAATTAACATGAATGGAGCTTTGTAACTAAAGGAAATATTGTAGACCTTATTTTGAAAAAGTAAGCATTTCTTCTTCAAATATTTTCTGCTGAAGAACCATAACACAGAATTAAACAGTGAAACTTCGGGGAATGATGGCAATTCAAAATGTGCGTAAGTCCGAAGTGCCATAAGTGGAGGAACTGTAACTTCGAGGCATAACTATATATCAAAGCATTATTATAAATATATTCTATAAAACTGTATTTATACTTTTATACTGCGTATATGTACATATACAGATATAAGTATATATATATATATATATATACAGTTCAAGATATAAAATTAATAAAAACTGAATACTTCAATAAATATCATAGAAAATTTGTGAAAAAAATGAGTACCGGCTCTTGTTTATTGGAATAAATATCTAAATTACACCTAAAAAAATTAGGTGTGTGAAATATTTTGAAAAAGAATATTTCACAAAATGAAAAAGACAAATTTCTGATTGCTGTATATGTTTATTCCACAAAACAGGCTCCGGCATTAATTTTTTTTAACAAATTTTCTATAAATTTTATTAAAGTGGAAAGTTTTTTTTTGTTAATTTTATATCTCGAACTGTTTTATGTGAAATGGCATGCAAAATAATACAAATGAAATTACTGTATACAGGAATGCCTTAATTAGCGCGGGTTTGAATAATGCGGTTTTGTTTAATGCGCAAAAAATTTTGAGACTATTCCTTAATGTACACGGTAGCAAATTTGATTGATGGGCTTCGACAAGTGCGATTTCTTTTTCTTTTTGCAATCTCTCTGAATTTCGATGATTGTAGTCTACATGATTAACACTGAAATAAATTTAATTATTTATTTATTTTTGATTCTATTAATAATATACGACTTTCGTCATCTAATTGTTATATTTTAAATTCGTTCGTAGTTTTATTTATTAATAAATTTAGCGTGAATGGCAGCTACCTAATAATAGCCATTACAATATTATATAGCCAGCCTCTCCAGTACTCGATGTCTACGGATGTGCAATTATTTTTCACAAAATTTATGCAATTTTGTAAAAAATATTTTTTTTGTTTGTGAAAAATAAATTTTAATTTTTACTATAAATTTTTAAATATCTATATATATTCCTCCAATTTCAGAAATATTTTCATTATAAATTTTTTAATGTTATCTCATAGGTTTCCATTAGTTTTTGCCAAATTTTTTCAGAAATTATATTACTTTTATTCCCAGTACTATATAATGTACAAGATTAGGCAACATAAGCCATCCAACTCATGTCATACAGATTTGTTTAAAACTATATTTGATCAAATTTCCTGTGCAATTTTCTCATTATCTGTCTTTATTATAATTTAATGAAAGTTTCACCCTTTAGTATCAAAAATTCAATATTGTTATAATTTTTTTCTAATGAATAGTAAATTTGTAATATTGTGAATACATGAAATCTTATAAAATTTCATTTAATCTCAATTTAATGAATATTAATTTGTTTATCATATAAGATTTAGTACATTCCAAGTGAAAATGATCACTTACAATTATAATAAAAATCATGGAATTCCCCATATTTTGTTATTACTGTATCATGTCAATGTCAATTATTGCTTTTTAATAATTACAAATTTCTGAAATATAGTATAAAAATTACTTTTTGTTATATGGTATAAATTCACCTGATTTTTAACAAAAAAAATAAGTGTCAAACTTTTCTTCAACTAAAAAGTATCAAAAATGATTTATATGAATTAACAAAGATATTAAAAAACATCATAAAATGCTAGCCAATAACATTTTGATGATTGCTCATCAAAATGTTAATAAATTATCTTATTAGATAATTTTGTCAGTAGTATGTGAGTATTAATTCATCATTAACTATTGTTTAAAAAAAAAAAAAACACTCTCTTGTTAACTAGAATAGGAAATAATGCTTTTATTAAAGATATAAATTATAAGACTTCTTACTGTAAAATTTAAATAAAAGTAAATGGTAAGCTCATTCATTTTTATTTAATTAAGAATATTTTCAGCCAATCATGTAGCCAGCTCAGTTAAAGACCAAAAATAGTCTCTCCACTTCTTCCTTAATGGTCCCCAATTTGGTTAGAGGAGAAGGACTGTTGGTTAGAGAAGGGAAACTGGTTTTTAGTCTGCACTTAACTGAGGCAGGCTATGTGGATAGCTGAAAACATTTTTGATTAAACAGTTTCTTTTACTGAATGAAGTTATTGTTTATTTTTATTTAATTTAATTTATATCTGTTAACAGTATTAATTATTTGAATTGTTTGACTTGTCAAATTTCTAAACTGACTTTGATTTTGCTTATATTTATTTAAACTCTGTATTGGTTGGTTTAGCATTGCTACAAACAACTTGTATTTTTATTGAAGCTTATTAACATCTACTAAATGGACTGGTGGAAATCTAACACTAATCATCAAATTTCATATATCATACAAATCTGTTTAAACCATAGAGATTATATTCCAGATTATTGGAATTTTACCTGTATGCAGATAAGTTTTTGTTTGTTAAGTGTTCATAAATTTTTTCCTCAAATTTTTGATTCCTTATTGAAGCATATAGCTAAGAAATCTATTGTGTATGTGTATCCTTATTTAAATGTAAGTCACTCCATAAATTTTTTACATTACGAAGGTCATCCAGAAAGTAAAGAATATCTGGCTATAAAAATAAAATAAAAAATTTATTGAGTAATTATTACAATACGTAATTTATTTTTCAATAGAATCACCATTGAGATTTAAGCATTTATCATACTGAACATTTGTTTTTGCATTTCTTTGTCATAAACATCCATTACCAGTTCTTTCAGCCAATTAGTGACAACTTTAAACTTTTCATCAATTCCAAAATGACTGTTATCCAAGAAATATTTTATTTTAGGAAAAAACATAAAAGTCATTGGGAGTAGATCAGGACTGTACCTGGGTATTCAAAAATTTCCCAATAGACATTTTGAAGCAGGGCTTGAGTTGTTGCAGGAGAGTATGGACTTGCATTACTGTGGGGAACAACAAAAAAACATTTGACAACAGCCATGTCTTTTGTTTTGAATTGAGCATTGGAATCATTTCAATGTTTCACAGTATACTTTTGCATTTATTATTGTCCCCTTTGGCAGAAAGTCAACAAATAGAAGGCCATTCTATTTCAGAAAATGGTCATTATCACTTTCTGTGCTTAAACTTTTTTGGTTTTGAAAGAAATCTTGGATGATGACACTTGATTGCTTGGTTTATAACATCACTATACACTTCTGTGATTTGCATATGCTATTTCTATAGATCAAACTTATTTTATATTTAGAAACTGAATCACACTTTGAATGTCACACTTGGAAGAATTTTCAATTTCTTTGTCATTTTGAATGCTTGACAGACAATGAACAAACAAACATGTCAGAAAACTAGTTGAATTTGTATCGATAACAGTCACTCACATATGTGACTGCTTTGTGCAGATATTCTTTACTTTCTGGATAGCCGTCATATATTGCCAATGAATTTATAAATAATATTCTTCTAATGACAATAATGAAGATGTCTATAAATCTTGCATATAAACATAGGTATAATTTTACTTTAGAAACCTTAACTTTTGATTTTTCTATTTCAGCAAAACTTCTGAATATAACAGAATTAAAATATTAATTCCATTTAAAGCCGTTTTATTAGATAAGAATTTAAAAATTCTTCTGTAATTTAATTTCAATTGAAATTAAAAAATAAAACTACAAAAAATTTTCTCTTGGATTACTAATGCCAAAAGCTTTCTATATCTAACATTAAATGATTAAGTTCCATTTAAAAAATATCAATTAGTTAGTAAAAGATTTATATTCAATATTTAGTATATATTAATAAATATATAAAATAATAATAAATATACATAATTTGCTTACTTTTAATACAAATGTATTCTCATGATCTGGCATTTCTAAAGCTGTTGTTTCCCTTGCTTCATTTATAAGAAAACAAAAAACACCATTTCTTGCCTTTACAGACTGTAAGAATAAAATAATATATTAAATTTGGGAAGAGAACTTTTAAATAAGTAATTTATTGACAAATACTTTAACAAGAGTATATTACTTTAATCCAGTGGTTCTCAATCACTGTGCCGTGGCACACTAGTGAATACGAATGTATACTATGGCAGGCAAAAGTACATGGATACAATAGAAGAACGATAAACAACTTACAGAAGAGAATTAAAAACAAAGATAGAAATACTAATGTGACAATTTCTATAGTAAGATCAGAAAAAAAAAACTAAATATAAAAAGATTAAAGCATTAAAAACTGATCCTAAAAGTAAGGAACAAGATAAAAAAACTGATCATCAACAAACTTACTTACCAAAGAAGAAACTCTCTCTTCAATATCCACAATGACAAAAATACAATTCCACATACAGAAAAAAACAGGGTCTATCAAATACTCATTATAAACTATAACACAAATAGGACTGAAAACTATAGCCTATACGATATACAGCCAGGAACCTATCTAAGCAATTGGAGGAACATAAGGACATTAATGAAGCTAACTGCCCTATTGCACTTACAGGGAGAACCATCAGCCACCATGTGGATGTTCTTTGGGACAAAGCAAAAATCGTGAAACAAGCAAAACCAGATAGAGGAAGAATCACTGAAGTAACTAGAATATATGATATGAAAAAGAAAGGTTATTATAAAATAAACCAGGTAGACCCTACACTCATTAAAAATGCATGGAAAAATGATATAAAAAGAAGGATGCAAATATTTTATAGTAGTTTTAACACATAATTTTTATAAGAATCATCTATATATTTTTAAATTCCCACCTTTTACAATACAAATGCACTGAACTATCAAAAAATGATATTAAAAAATTATGGTCGTCATAGACAGTTTCACTTTATGTTTGGTCTATAAAAATGATAGTCGTGGTCGCATTAGGGAGATGGTCATCTTATGGAGGGTCAAATAGCATTATTTCTATGGGAAAAAATTTGGTTCCCATAAAATCGTGGTCATCACGTCAAGTGGTCATGAAGTCAGTTTTCACTGTATATGCTGTATATATTTAACAGAAAAAAGACTACTTGTACAATGCTTAGAAATAAAATTAAACACTAAATGAAAAGCAAATGAAATTTTAAAATGTTTAATAACTATATAAAAGCTGTAGTTCTACAGAATGTTAATTCAAATAAATAAAATAGTTCCTCAGAATTTTAATTCAACTAAATATAATAATTCTACAGAATTTTAATTTGTTACTGTACTGTCGAAAAAAGTTAAAAGATTTTATATAATGCCAATAAGCAAAAAACACCCAAAAAAAAACATCAAAATATTAAAAAAAAAATTCTAATGCCAACCATGTCTAAAAAAATCCAAAATAGCTCATTTCGCATCAAAAAAGCCAATCTGACAACCCTGGTTGCAAGCATGACCAAACATTTGATTCTGGAAACCAATTTCCAGGAAATAATGGCACGCCAACATGGTAAATTTAACAATGCACTCTGACATTCATGCCGGAAAACTGATGGAACCGGAATATTGATTGCCGGATTTTTGATAGTCAACCTGTAATATGAAATCTTGATAAAAATGATCAGTTTTACATTTAAAATTTGCATATGTTGTTATAATTATTATTATTATTTTTTTGGAAAATGTTTCACAATTTCAATTTTAAGCAAAACTGTAAGTCAGGGAGTGCCTATAATTTAACATAATATTTTTATGATAATTTTTTTTTTTTATTTATGATAAATTTTTTGCAAGTTAAGATAAGTTTTTATCACTCTATATTTGATATGAATATAATAACCAAATTTTTCATCTACTTCTTACATAAAAAGATCCTAATTTTTTGTGAATCTGATGTTAACTTATCAACATTAAATGAAGATTAACAAGGTTCAATTTATTTCTTAAATATTTATAATTTTGCCAAAATAAAAATGCATTTTTATATACATAAAGTTAAATATTTTTTATCATAATTTATCTTCTATAAAACTTTTGTCATGGTTTTGAAAAATCATATTGAAACACATTCATATATTATGATAAAAAATATTTAACTTTATCTTCTATAAAACTTTTGTCATGGTTTTGAAAAATCATATTGAAACACATTCATATATTTCCATATTATATTATATTCCATATAATATTTCCATCACTCATTAATTTTAGGTCTGATTGATGTAGTGATATACAGTTGAAGACAGTTATTAGGGAATCGGCTATAAGGGAAATTTAGATATAAGGAACAAATGCATCCAGTCCCGGCAAAAAATCCATGTTTTGTGTGTATTTTTCGTTGGAGATAGTGGATTCAGAAATAATGGAAAATTCGACTATAAGGAAGATAATTTTTTGTCATTATTATAAAATAATTTAAAAATTAATCAATACAAATTAAATTAAAATTATAGTTCCTCAAAAAAGACAATCTGCAGAAGGTGCTGTATCCTAAAAATGGTGCCACCTAATAATTTGTTATATATGTTTGTAGAAGTTTTAGAGTTATACTCCAAGTTTATGAGATTAAATGACGATTTCTGCTCATTTATATGAGTGGGTTATATTTAGTATAGTAGGTGATCGGTTAACGAACAGTTCAGATAATGAACACTTTTTCGAAAGACTTTTATGTTTGGTTAACAAACACATGTTCAGATAACGAACACCTCACAGAACAAACTGTGGGATTCGCGGACTGACGGAATGACAGGTCAGCCCAATGTCTGCGTGGTAAAGCTGTGGCTTAATATTCTGGAGGATCCGGGGATCCCACTCCAATTTTTACAGAATTTGTAATTTTTTTGTAATTACAAATTTTGGTTTTTAATTTGAAAAATAATAATGCTTGAATGTAATGAACTAATTGGAATTAGAAAAATTTATATAGAAGATGTTAGTAATGAGTCTTTATAATACTCATAAAGACATTCAGTGATTAGCTTTAGGGGGTTTGTATGAGCCCTTTGTTAAATTTGTCTGTAATTTCAATCCCCTTGTTCTTTTTGTTTGTTTGTTTATTTATTCCATAATTAAACAAGCAAATAAATATTTCCATTATATTTAAAGTCATTATGGAGACTATTGCTATTAATAGTGCTGAAGCTGGACGAGCTTTCAGCTTGATGAACAATATTTCCACAAGATCTTCTTTAACTAATATAGCATACAGTCAAACCTCTTTAAGCTGCCCCTCTATAAACCGCCACCCTCGATGTGTATACAGTCAAACCTCTTTAAGCCGCCCCTCTATAAACCACCACCCTCGTAGCCCCTCTATAAACCGCCACCCTCGTTATTTGCCTGATGAAAGCCAATAACAAATCTCTTCCTATATGTTAAATCATGCAATTCCCTCTATAAACCGCCACCTCACTAATCGCCAATCACCACTCATTTCTGGAGGCAAAACCATTTCATTAATAGACAAATCAGTTGTTTAAACAGCCAAAATAATCGAATGGCAAGGTCAACCAACACAAATAGAAACATTAGAGAATTAAGTAATTTATCTGTTAACATTTATTAGATTGTAATCTTGACCCTATGACTATTCACATCCCTGTTTTCAAAATGAGCTATTCCAAAACTTTAAACGGATTTTTACAAAATAATCGTTTAAAATAGGAGAAGACTGGAGAGCCATAACCTCGACTTTGCGGAAGAAGAAGAACAGTCACGACAATGCTATTAATCACTTCTGAAAAATCCTGAAGGAGAGAAATGCAATCAATATTGGACAGATTCTTTATTGAAAAGTAAACATATAGATGAAAATGCAAGACTATATATGTAAATATTATTGTTATTACATATAAATAAATGTAGTGAGAAATTATATAATTTTTTATTTATGTTTTTTTGGGTCTCAAGAACAAATTAATCAAATTCCCATAAAAACCTATGGTAAATTGATGATCGGTTAATGAACAATTCGGATAACAAACATTGTCTTGGAACGGATTATGTTCATTAACCGATCATCCACTGTATTAAGTTTTTATCTAAATTATTATATTTTTGCATAATAATACTAATAAAAATTTAGAAGTTGGACTTTTTATTTTTGAATGGGGTTATAGTTAAAAACTACTAACATCACATAACATTGATTACTATGAAAAAATGATTTACAGTTTTTTTTTTCAAGATACAATATCTCTTTCTCCTAAATTAATCTATTAAATTAAGCAGTCACTATACATGATCATTTACTCTTAATTTTATTATAATGAAATTTGTTTTAAACTAAAATATTTAAATATGATAATATTTGCATGAAATTTGTCATGCATCTACATTGAATGCAAATTATTTTTTAGCCCAATTTTGTGCATTTGCTAGTGCTCAAATACATTCGTCAATTTGTTCATTGCTATTATTACAATAAACCTTAACACTAAATTAATCAATAAAAGTTGTAAATAGCAACACAATTTTGCAGCTCTATTGTCATGGGAAGAGAATATTCTACACAGTTATTAAAAAAAATTTCAAATTTATACATCAAAACATTATCATATCAACGTAACCTCTTTATTATGCTGCTCCATAATATACCGAATAATAATATACCGTATAATAATAATAATATAATACCGTATTTGCCGGCATATAAGACGCACTTTTTTCTTTGAAAATAGGTCTGAAAAACGGGATGCGTCTTATACGCCGATACTCGTTTTTGATTACATTCATTTCTGGAAATTTCCTCTATTCGGAGTTATGCGATTTCTTTCTTGTTTCCTTGCGGAGTGTGAAAATATTACAGTTATGTAGAGTTCAGTGAATGTGCATGCGCTGTCATCAACAATCACAGCTAGGTTCGTTTAAACTTTCCAATTTTTGTGAACGACTTTTAAGTGTGTGAAATTTCTACTGTTCAATTTTCTTAAATTTGTTGGCAAGTTATGGCTCAAAAACAACGTTGGCATTGCTATAACATAGCATACAAGCTACGTGTGATTGTGTATGCTAAAGAACATGGAAACAGGGCTGCAGAGAGGCATTTCGGGCCACCCCCAACTGAGAAAATGATAAGAACTTGGCAGAATCAGGAAGAGGATCTAAAAAAAGCAACTCACAGTAAACATAACTTACGAAGAGAAACTGCACAATAGCCTGAACTTGAGGCAGAGCTGAATACTTGGATTTTAGACCACAGAAAAGCGAGACTTTCAGTGTCTACAAAAATGATTATTCATCAAGTGAAAGCGATAGCGACTGATAGAGAGATTGCCGATTTTACTGGATCAACATCATGGTGTTCAAGATTCATGAAGAGAAACCAGCTATGTATGCAGACTAAAACAAAAATATCGCAAAAGATGCCAGACGAATATGAAGAAAAAATTATTGAATTTCATCGATTCGTCATTAATGCACGAAAACGAGAAAATTTTGAACTTGCACAAATAAGAAACATGGACGAGGTTCCTCTGACTTTTGATGTGCCCTCAAACAAAACTGTAGATTCCAAAGGTACAAAAAGTGTTACTGTTAAAACTTCAGGGCACGAAAAAACTCAATACATGATTGTTTTATCCTGCTGTGCTGATGGGACAAAATTACCCCCACTATTGATTTTTAAAAGGAAGATACTACCCAAAGAAAAATTGCCTAAAGGAGTGTTTATACATGTTCACGCAAAAGGCTGGATGGATGGAGGAGGAATGAAGTTATGGATAGATAAAATTTGGTCGAGGCACTCTGGCGGACTGTTGAAGAAACCTGCCCTACTAGTATGGGATCAGTTTCGTTCTCACAGAACAGAAGATGTTAAAAATAAACTCAAAGAATTGAAACTCAGTTAGCTGTAATTCCAGGAGGCCTAACTAGTCAGCTTCAACCTTTAGATGTCTGCATTAATAAACCATTTAAGGGATTTATGAAGGAGAAGTGGAACAGCTGGATGCAGTCTTCAAATTTTGAGGTTACACCATCAGTAAGAAGGAAGAGGCCTAGCATTTCGCAAGTTTATGAATGGGTCAAAGCTCCATGGGATGCTGTGAAAACAGAGACAGTGGTTAAATTTTAAAACAATTATATAAATATGTAAAATAAATAATATCTTTTTAACTAATTCTAGATGACCGTATATCCGATTTTTCCACTGACACACACATTTCCGAATCCAATCCTAGTCTTGATTTTTTTTAACTAGAATTTTTGTCTCAAATTTAAAGCTTAACCTGAGCCTGTGTCCCTATTTATCCCGAAAAACAGTATAGTATTTTGTAGATTATATTCTTATTACGAGTATATTCTATATATTATATTACTGTATGTTTTCTGGGGTGGTGCCAAAAAGGTATCGGGCCCTGGGTGCCAGTTATGCTCGCTATGCCGTTGTTTTGTAGTCTTCAATTTAGAATATTATATAAAGAATTTTATAAATTTTAATTACTACATATAGTTTCCTCACTTGAAAGTAATTCCCGATTAAGCAATAATTAAATCATTTGATATGATAATACACACACTACTAAAATAATAATACAGTATAATTTCAGCTCATTTGGGCAGGGAAAGAACAATCCATAATCATAAAAAACAAACGGATTCACTAAAGTGCACTTTCGGCTCAACCGAGCCCTCCTCAGTAGTTCGACTTAATCTGGAGATGAGTGTATGAGTCTTGACGAAGAAGATTAAAAGATGTTCTTTCTCAGATAGATTGGGTATATGCAGAAAGTATTACTTTGATGTTTGTATTACTTTATATTTAAAATACTGTAAATTCATTATAATGATCAGTTATAAAATTTTATCCTTCAAAGATGTATATAAAAAAGGGGGTGCGTCTTATACGCCGGCAAATACGGTAATTTCAGCTCATTTGGGCAGGGAAAGAACAATCCGTAATTGTCAAAAAACAAACGGATTCACTATAGTGCACTTTCGGCTCAACCGAGCCCTCCTCAGTAGTTTGACTTAAAATCTCCACTGACCGTTAGAGATCTCTAACAGTCAGTGGAGATTTTAAGTCGAACTACTGAGGAGGGCTCGGTTGAGCCGAAAGTGCACTTTAGTGAATCCGTT
>AYEL01040413.1:0-32284 GCA_000484575.1 Olivierus martensii
AATCAATTAATAAACATGAACAATACTCAATAAATTTTTCTTTTTATATAACAATGATTAAAAATTGGTTTTTATATTAAATATTTTATATTACCATAAATTAAAAATTTTACCCCTTATACTTTTTAAACTGACAGTATGAAATTGATAGATATTTTAAAGATTTATTTCATATTAATGATGAATTTTGTCATCTAAGAAATAACTAAGCATGCAAATAAAAGCAATCAAGAAAATAAATTATGTATTGGAAATAAATCTAAATAATATCCAAGATTATCAGTTTTAGACAGCAAGTTCCACGGAGAATATAGTATTCTTATAATTTACAGCTCCAATTTTATGATCTTTAGTTATAAATGCTATTACAAAAATATAACTATTTTTGTGTTGTGTTTCAGCAATATAGGGCATATGCTAATAAACTTATTAAATGAAAGGGTTATTCATTTGAATTAGTGAACATTTGTATTAAAACTGAGGCCCACAAGAATACTACATATTTTAATTTTTATTAACAAACTGTATAATAGTTATTTCTTTGCAAATTTTGAGCATTCTAGCATACTAGTAGTATTCTCATTATACTAGTAGTAATGAGAGAATAACAACTGACAGCTATTAATCTAAAAAACTACAGAAGAGTACATTTGATCTTTTCTACTTGCTACAAATGATAGATCTAAATATTTTGTTACTGTAATTTCTTTATAAAAGCCAGTTAGAAAGATCAAAAATACATATTTAGTTATTTCTTAGATTAATAAAGTTATCAGTATTCACTAAATACTACTCAATTTTTGGAAAGACTTTCAAGAGGAAAAATATTTAATATTTAATATTAATAGCTAAAATATTTGAAAAATAACATACTGCAGTGAATGCTAAATGTTCTTTGGATGTGTGAAAAATTAAATTTGCCAAAAAAACTCCTATAAGTGTCTGTGAGAGAGTGAATGTGTTATAAAAAATTTTTCAAATTTTTTACATGAATTACTAACACATTCTGGTAGTACAGCAATTTTCATTAATTTTTAATTATTTTCCAAGTTTAAAACATTTTAAAATTGACATTTAAGATTTTTTTTTCCAAAAAATAATTAAAACTATTAATAAAACTATCATCAGCCAATATTTATATAAAAATTCAACCTCAAAAGTACAATAAAATACCATTATAAAATTTCTCTACCTATGGTATCTGGTTGTGCTGTAACTACATCCATAATAATGATAAATTTAATCTAAATGAATAATTTGTATACTCAAAATTATTCATACTTTCTGCTATCATGGAATTAAAAGGATACTTTAAAGAAAAAATAAAATCACAGTATAGAACAGTTTACATAAAAGCTATTAAAAAAATTTCTCCCATTCAATGAAGTTAACACTCCATTAAATTCAGAATTCCTATTTCAACTACATTTCACATTTAATAATGCTCAATTAAACATATAACTTAAATTTTACACCAGACAGGCTTGTGTGTTAAATTCAGAGTAATATGATACTTTTGACCTAAGCAATAATGCAGTAAATCTTTTAAAGTAATTTTTTTGTTATGAGTTTTTGTATCTAACTGCCAGTATCTTATAATTTTATTATAAAAATTATGTATTTACATGATTTAGAATTATAACAACAGTTGATTTCCAAGTTATATAAGAATGAATTATGGAACTAATTTTTTGGTTGTGAATTGAATGATCAAAACTCGGAACACTATTTTCAGTAGGGATGATATAATAAATGGAAAGTAAAGTTAGATTCTCTATCAATTAAATTCTAAATTAATTTTGAGTTTTACACAGTAATTGCTTTTACATTCCTGAAAAAATTAGTTTTGATTAAAATTAGTGAATTTATTGATGCTGAAATTTTTACATTCTAAAATTCTAAGTATGTGTTTGATGATTATGCAAGAATGGAATTAATCAACATTATACTGATACAGTCAAACCTCGGTTTACGAACACCTCGGACCATGAACAAATTTTCCGAACACAAAGCGTCTCAGATGATGTAGTATGTCTCGAGTTACAAACACACAAGCTGTCAACAAATATTTTCAATGATAATGCCATGTATCACTTTAGAAACATTTTAAAAAGTAGACAAAAATAAATCACACTGCACAACTTTTTAGTGAGACAGAGGCCCAGTGAGTCTGAAGCAGAGTCGAGTAGTGCCAAGAGATAGAAAAAAGAAAAAGAATCCCTTTCCAAGCAATAACATTTCACTTCCTCACTATCTTCTACCTATATCGTCAACTATCCTCCATACAGGTACAGTAAAACTAAATTTTCGTCTAAATTTGATCTGCTTAGTGTTGTGTTTATCTTTTTTGTGATAGATTTAATAATTTCCATTGATTTTGTGTTAAGAACTTGTGCACAAAGTACTATTGTAAAAGTTCATTAATTTTGTGTTAAGAACTTATGCATAAAGTACTGTTGTAAAAGTTTAAATAAGCAATCATCTGGGGTCCAGGAATGGATTAATCCATTTTACATTAATTCTTATGGGGAAAATATTTTTGGTTTACAAATGACCTTCAGGAACGAATTAAGTTCGTAAACTGAGGTTTCATTGTATTGCTTTATCTATCTAATCATTTTATTATGTCTACTTTCATTTCTAAGTTTCCATTTTCTTTCTTGATAATAAAGCACTATTATACTTCCTCATACTAGAGCTCTTTTAAATTCAATTTAACTTGAATATCTGGAGTCTTTTTTCTATTAACAATAATTTCTGCTAATCATAATTCTTTTTCAAACATCCGTGCAGGATGTACAATCTCTCGTAAGTAAATATTTTTAGTTCAACAAGAAATGATATATAATGATTTACAGAAATCTAGTAAAGACAGTCTTCAATTTAGAATGCTATCCTAACATCCAGATCATAAGTAACAATTCAAAGCTAGAAATGTGTATTATATCAATTACCCATTAACATTTATTATAACACAACATATCATTGCAGTAAACTTACAAATACAAAAAGCAATCAAGCACACATACTGCCAATATACATTATTATGGACTCCTATACAAATGAACTGTATTGAGTTTGTTAATACGTTGTGTGATATACGTAAAATCTCACTGTATATTATAAATTTGGTTAAATAATGTTTGCATTAATTACATTGTTTATATTTTGAGAAAACCTGATATGTAACAGAAATCTAGTCAAAATGATACCATAGTGGTTTGGTTAGCTCTCAGGACAAGATATGCACTAGTCATGAAATTCTGGTCAATCTCCATTTAGGAAATTTTATTTACTCATTTTTTGCTCTGACCTTTTACATATAAGTGTCTCTCGAAACCTCTGAAAAATTGTGCTGAGTCCACCAACCCCGTTTGCCCCACCTTCTCTACGGTTTTTAATAATATTTACTGTTATAGCAATTATTATAGATGATCAACGAAAATTAAATAAAAGATTATTTCGGGAATTCTCGAGAATTCTCAGGAAATACGATTTCCGTTCTCGATTCCCAAAGGTTCCAAAATGTCGGGAATTTGGAAACACTAGATATTACTTTACTGATGATAATCATTAAACTATATGTATTTAATAGCTGAAATTTTTATTTATATAAAATCAAGAATTAACTTCTGAGTTATTTATATACCTTTACAATTACTACTGACAAATAAAAAATGAAATTTTTTAAAATTCAAACTTTTAAAAATAAAAAAATCTTTACTAAGAATCAAAAATTATTTTATATTTTCAGATTCTTAGATATCCATTCTGAGAATATTAAATTGATTTTTGATTCTTATTAAGGAAATGTGTATTTTGAAAAATTGGGATTTTGTCCAAAGTTAAACATAATATAAAATTAAAACAAAACTTATTAATACTGTGAAAACCAATTTTAATTATTGTACTTGTAAATAAGAAAATTGCTGTACTATTTAATGGCAAAGCATTAATTATAAAAATGTGGACTTAACTCAGCTAAATTATTTTTATGTAAGACCTATCCATATATTAAAAATGCTTCCAAAATCCACAAATTCCATCACCAATAAATTAATATTAGAGTGTATATGAAAAGCATATGACTTTTGCTGAATAACTGGATATCTGTTTGCATGTTCTGTGCACATTGCTGTACAATACCTGAAACACTTGACCTTTTTTTCATCCAATGAAGCCTTTACTTGTGTTTCAAACTGAATGTCTTTTTCAATTCTTTTATATTTCTGTTGACATCGCTTGAAACTTTACATGCTTTGGAAGACATATATCTTTTGCCATGCAAACTTAAATGAAATTAGCTGTACTTGACTGGGTCTTTAAACATGGGATTCAGCTCTTGCTTGAACCCTTTCTCTTTCTTTCTCCAACGACTTGAATCTTTGTTTTAAACCCATTTTGCCTTTAGTTACTTGATATACTTGTTACTTTCTTGGATGTCAATTCTAACAGAATAATTAAAGATAAATTGTTAATAAAGGTTAATCAAAATGAAATTTAAACACGACTGTGATAAAAATGCTATGATAAATAGCACAATGATAGAGCAAGATGCAGAAAGGAGACAACTGTATGTTATGCATGAAATTTGCATAAATTTAAACACCAAGCAAATTCAGAGCATAAACTGATTTTGAAATTCCCATTTTTACAAACTATTCTGAAAAATTAACTTAAAATATTTTATATTTAATATGCTTAAATTTATTTTGTAATAAATAATAAATTGAGTTATAAAATTATTTTCAATTATTTTAAAATAAAGTCTTAAAATAAATTTATACCAATGGGTAAAAAAAAGTTAACATCTGAATTTCTAATTAATGATAAAAAAGGTGTGTACTTGTATAGCTCGAGTTTGCCAAAGGATATTGAATATAAGCAAAACCCCTGGTTCTACGGGTGTAGTAATCCAAAGGTATGTAGACATCAGTTATGGGACCATATTTAGCAAAAAGACTTCTCAATTCTTCAGGTCTGAATTAAAATAAGGAATTTTTAGAAATCTTAAAAAATAAAATTGGAGTTTTAATGGAAGATGGGAAATCTTGAAATTATAGATTTCTAATGCCCATTTATAAAAAAAGCTTCAGTCATTAAACTGATATTTACAAAATGAACATGATATAAATTATTACTAGTAGTAATATCATGTTTATGAATTATTTGTTGATAAAGTAAATTATTACAGATAACAAAATGAATTCTGAATGAATTTTAGCATATTTTAACAATGACAAATCTCTAATAAAATTTTAATAAAAGCAATCTAAATATAACTATTCAAAAGGTACTATTTTTGTCATTAAAAATATTAAAATTGACTTTCTTTTTAACATTTTTCATCTCTATCATCACAAAGCATTAGCAAATATGAGCTTTTAGAATTTTTTTTATATTTTATTATTTATGTCAATAATTTTTCATTCAATAAACATTGAATACTAAAAATACATAACTTCAGATAGAATGATTCAATTGATTAAAAAATAGTCAAACATCTGTTTTAATTGTTCATATCCAATTTTCCATTTTAGGATATACATAAAAATATTTTTTCATCAGAATAAGTTTTTCAAAACAATGAATATATTATATAAAAATTTTTATGTATTTTATTTGTTTATTCTATTTAAGAATGTAATTTAAAAAAACTATTAATTAAAACAATTTGCTGTTTATCTAACTAACCTTAGTTTGATAGATATCACATCCCTGTTATCATTTAAAGCATATTTTGGCACACATTCAAACATGACTATATATTAATTATAATTGCATTATACAATTCTTAGATGAATAATTTGAAAAACTAAGAATTTTTACAATTTATTCATCTACTAATTAAAACTCCATCAGCTTTCTTTTCCAGATTTAATCAGTAACAGATCAAAATTGATGAAATCATTAGCTTCATTTTTTTTTATCATCCCATCCAATTTTATTTAAATACAAGCTTGTCTGTATAAATATGTGTATGATGTATTTATACTCACAAACACACAATAATTTAGTAAATATAACTAAACATGTTTTAAAAGTACTTCATTTGAATCGAAACAGCAAACTAATTTTTGGCAGGAGAATAATCACTTAATGAGAATTACATAAAGCATAATTAAACCAAAATCATAATTTGAAATAAAGTTTTTCAATCAAATCATTTAATATAGTATATTTTAAAATAACTTTTAAGTCCTATAAGTCTTCTAAAAATTTTATATATATATATATATATATAAATAATTAATTATATATAGTCTTCTAAAAATTTCATATATATATATATACACAACTCAATTTATATAATCCAGATCTCTCTGGGATTATGATAGATCTGGATATTATAAAATTATGCATATAATGCTAAACATAAAAGTAATTCTTAAAATCAGTATCAATTTATAAATTATGAAATAATTGTATAAGTATACACTTACCACTCAACCTATATAATTTTAATTATGATTAATTTAAGAGTTAGATTTTGCCCAATCCTTATATTCAATGTTAACTGCACAGTCAAATGGAAAGTTTTCTATGCAAAAGTGCAAATCAAATTCATTTTTCAGATGAAAAGATTTAGATTTCACAAATTATTTATAAATCAAATGAAAGTTCCATTTAAGAGTTACATATCATAGCATATCTCATAATTTGAGAAACATTTTGACATCTAAATAACTTATTAAATTTTGATTTTTCATTTTCAACATTTCTCAAAAACCAATTCCCAAAAATTTGACATTTTTTCCTTGGTCCCTTTTATGTATTCATTGGATATAGAAATGTAGCAATAATTAAAATCTGAGATATTAAAGTTCAAATAAATAATTTGGCACAATATGAATGTTACATAAAAATTATTCTAAATAAAATATAAACCTAAAAATAAACAATAAGCCAAATAAGATAAATCGTTTATTTAAAAACGTTTTCGGCTATCTTTGGTCTGTATTTCAACTGAGGCAGGCTACATGGATAGCTGAAAATGTTTTTGAATAAATGATTTACTTATTTGGCTTATTATTTACTTTTATTTAATATCTAAAGTAAGAAGATAAAAAGAAAGTATAAGAAAGTAATATAAAAGTAAAAAGAGCATAAACTTATAAATGAAACCAAAAAATAAAAATATCAGGTAGAGATTTTTCGTGTGTTATTTCCCAGTCTGTAAAATACTCATTTTCTTGATAAAAAATACTTTATTATCTTTCATTTTTTGTTATTCAAACAATGACTGTTTAATTATAAAGTATCTTGATTAGGATAAATATTTTTCTCATGCAATGTAATATAATGATTTTGCAGATAATGGAAGGATTAGTGCTATTTATTATATTTATTAATCTACAAGTATTATATCTCATTTGGAATTTATACAATAGGACTTCATTTAACAACAGAGTTAGGTTCTGAAAATCATGATTGAAATAATATTAATTGAAATCAAAAACTCAACCTTTTTATAAGTTGGGGTTATATTTCTAATGTGCTTTTCTTCTGGTAATGAAAGGATAATAATTTTTTTTGTCATTTAAACATTACTGTTCAATAATGAAGTAAAATGAATGAAAAGCATGATGATTTAATTATAAATTTTAATCGAAAATATTACATAGCAGTTATATAGCATGATTTATAGGAAAAATTTTCTAATAAGAGAGACTAAACTTCATAGGTTTTATAGTCTTGATTAGTCTTTCTTAATGTCAGTTCTAATCATTTGCTAAAAGTGTTGCTTTCTTGATAAGCCTATCACTTTCTGGAAAGTATGATATTGGCAATAGCAAGACAGTCAATCATTGGAGAGTCTAATAAAAGCAAAGGGAATATTATAGTTGTTTATGTAAGAGAGGAGAATTTTATTTGTTTACATTAGGTTTTTTGATTTAAATTCAAAAATTTATAATATATTAAATTAAAAATCATTGAAATTAAGGAAAAACATATCAATAAATATAAATTAATAATAATAGTAATATTTTAATAAAAGTAAATTTTGAAATAATTACGACATCAAAATTCAATCAAAATTTGCATATTGATCTTATTTTTTTAAATATAGCCTGATTTTCTTCATTTATGGCCTGTTTTACTCAGAAGACTAGCCATTATCCAAAGATAATTTTTCATTGGATAACAAAATATTCATATAAAAAATAGTGTTTTCAACGATATCATATATAAAATGAAAGCAAAAAAAATTTCAAAAAATTAAAATACACTGTTAGAATGAGAATAAAAACAATTACAGTGGATTCTGCTTAATTGGGACATTTTGGGACTAAGCCATTTTGACCCAATTAAACAAAGTAATAAATTTTAAAATAAATTATATAATTTGTAAGTAAATAATAATTAGGTGCCTATTTTAATGCTTTATTAAAATAGGTACCTAATTATTAGCTTTTTACAATCTCCTCTGACTTCGCTTTCAACACTGGGCCACTGATATTCATGCCTCACCCACTAACTATAGAAAACCATTGATGTAATGCTTCTTTCGACTTCTGGATTCTTTCCATCACACTTTCTTTTCGATGTTCCCGAAATTTCTTTCTGTAATGCCCACTCCTCATGCAATTAATTTTCTTGTTGTAGGAGACACGCTATGATAGATTTTGGTTTATTTTGGCGAATCTACGATGGCTTGTATTAAATGGCTGGCTTTTAATTTTATCCAGCCAAGCAATTTTATATATTAAATGGCTGGCTTTTAATTTTATCCAGCAAAACAATTTTACTTGAAAGTGTAACTCTTTCTTGGCATCTTGGCAAAGATTTAAAAATTTTAAATAAAATCGAGTGCAAAATCATTTCTTAGCATCTTGGCAAAGATTTAAAAATTTTAAATAAAATCAACACTATAAATAAATATCGCTAGGTACAATAATGGTAGACTCTTAAAGTAGATGCACACTTGCCAGACTCAGGACGATAGATAATTGATTCTCATCACACTAGTGTTGCCAAATACAGTATTGTTATGTATTATATATTAACAATGATATTTACTTATAATTTTACTAAGGATCAGTTAATTTGCCCGACAACTCGTTTCCCGGACGTCACTTACCCGATAACTCTTTTGGCCGACAAGTACATTTGCCCTACATTTCTTTTGCCCGACAACTCATTTGCCAATTTAATAAAATGTCAGTCCAGATTTGTCGCTGTATAGCGGTCCATTGTGAATCACCACAAAGCTTTGTCGGACCGACATAGCTTTGTGGTGGTGGTTGTGTTAATAAAATTTTGAGTTGGGAAATTTTTGACTTTAAAAAGAAATTAAAGCAAATTATTAAAAATTACGTGTAGTGAAATTAAATATTTAAATTATAATTATTTTGTGTATTATTTTGTATAATTAATTATGTCTATTTGTATCAGGTGGCGCTAAACATAGTTTCGAAAATCAAATGTGAATTCCTTTCTCCCAGTGTAACTCTAAGTATTTTATTTTTTCCTTTTGTCACATTGTTGATTCATTTCAATTATTTTATCATTAATTTTGATTCACTGTAATATTGCTTTTCTCTGATCTTATTTTAATCATATTAAAATTGAAAATGGAGTAAATTTGCGAACTAGTCCCATCTATCAGAGGTCAGCCAAAGTTGGTTGTTGATGGCTATTTAATGTCGAAAGACAAAAACAGAGGTGATTTGTGGTATTGGTGTTGTGAAAAACGCAAAACTTTGAAGTGTGGCGGATACGCCAACACTATTCTAATTAACGGACATCATCAATTACGCAATACAAAGCAACATAACCATGCTCCTTCAGCAGTTTGAAAACATGTTGCCCTTGCAATTAATAACCTAAAACGGAAAGCTACGAAACTCGCGATACACCTGTGCAGTTGATTCAGAATGAAATGAATACTGTCCCTGGTCCTAGTCGATCTGCGTTGCCAAGTAAACACGCTCTACGACAGGTTATCAAGAGATGCCGTAAAGTCGATATGCCTGTTCAACCAGCCACATTTCATGATATTGATATTCCTCTTTCACTCAGATTCATCGATGATGAAATTTTTTTGGCTAGGGATTCATCCATTAATGATGAACGTATCCTACTATTTACTACTAAATCGAATGTTATGCTTTTAAGAGGCACTCTTCTGGATGATTGATGGAACTTTCAAAACTGTTCCAATACTTTTCCAACAACTATTTAGTATCCATGGCAAAGTCGGAACAGGAGAAAACGCCAAAGTGCTACCTCTTGCGTACGGTTTGATGACGAGCAAGTCAGAGGAATGTTATGTTCGTCTTTTCCAGGACTTGATTGATTTTGCATCCGAAAGTGACAGAGTTGAACCCGCTATATATTCTTTCAGATTTCGAAAGGGCGTCAATTAATGCATGCAAACGAGAATTTCCTAATTCTGTTTCTAAGGCTTGCCTATTTCATTTAGGCCAAAACGTCTGGAGACGAATCCAGGCCTCATCTCTTGCTAAAAGATACGGCGAAAATGAAGATTTCAGCTTGCTACTACGCCATATCGTTGCCCTTGCTTTTCTTCCAGCCTCGGAAATTCCTAATGCCTTCGATGAGTTGAAGCAGGTGAAGTAGTCAACTGGTTTGAGGAAAATTACATTTATGGTAGGATAAGGCAAACCATGAGAAATGGGAATGTTAATCGTACTCCACCCTTATTTCCACCAGAATTTTAGTCAGTATATGACCAAAATTGTTTAGGCATCCCCAGGACTCAAAATCGGCTTGAGGCCTGGCATTTGAGACCCTTGTTGGCAGATCTCACGTTGGTGTTTACACAATTGTTGAAGAAATTAGGAAAGAAGCAATCCAAGTACAAATTCAAGTGGAAGATATTGTTCGGGGAAGACCAAGTTCACCAACTCGACGAGAGTATGTTGAAAGAGAAGAGAATTTGTACAATCATTAATGATAGACAAAACCGATCAACAGTGTCATTTTTACGCAGTATCGCCCATAGCATTGCATTATGAAATATAATTTTTACTTGCTGTTTAAATAATAAAAGTTTAAAAAATAAAAGATATCGTTGAACCTGGTTAATACCAAGAATAATATAGGCATTTAATTTTTGTTGTCTATTATTATATTGTCACACTCGGTCCTGACTTTGGACCGGTACGGGGGACGTATACATATACACAGATCTCATAACTCGTGAGGGTTACACACAGTACAACAGGACACAACAAAACAGTCGGGATGAGTGGCGGACAGGACAGCTAAAGCGACTCAACACGTACAAACTGGCATAACACAAATAACGAAGGACAGAAAACCAAAGTTTACAAGTATCGGAAACGGTAACATCCGGAAATGTCTCTGAACTGGCCAGTCTGTCCATTTGAATGTTATGTAATTGTCTGGCAAATTAGTTGTCAGGCAACTGAAGGTGTCGGGCAAAAGAAATGTAGGGCAAATGTAGTTGTCGGGCAAAAGAGTTGTCAGGTAAGTGATGTCTGGGAAACGAGTTGTTGGGCAAATGTACCAGACCCATTTTACTAAAGAATGGATGTTTATATTAGTGCGTCGACAGTGTGTCAACAATGTATATGTAATAGGACACAAAGAAACGACCTGCTCCATTGAGTTAGTCTGTATTGTCTTATAGAAAGATTTAACCTGAAAAATTACCGGTACGATAAAATGTTATAATTTTTATATAAGGATTTTTTTAAGAAAGCACACAAGTATTAGTGTACATAGCATTGCCATACTTTCGAAAAATCCCTAAAATATATCAAAAATTGAAAATTCCTTTTCTGCTACTGTCCCAATTAAGTGTTTAAATAATGTATTAGTTTATTAGTTCAGTTTTTGTTCTTTGAGATTTGGCCCAATTACAGGGAATTCACTGTATAAAAATTTCAAAAAACTGATGAAAATTGTTATAATTTTAATTTTATTGCCAGCACACAAGGTTAAAATAATTCTTTATTTTTTAAAATTTAATCATTGAAATTTTTAATAGTGATGTTATAAGTATTGATATTTTTCAGACAAGTAATAGTATAATTTTCTGCAAAAATTATTGAGTAGCATTAAACATTGATATTTTTTAGAAATGTTGCATCTCTGGTATTAGGAAACAACAGCATCCTTACAATTCTTATTTTCTGTTTAATAAAGATATAATCTACAAAATAAAGCATATGAACTTATAGTTCATTTTATTAGTATTTTTATAGCGATATGATATTTAGGATTTAATTTTTGCATAGACTAATATGAGTTATTGACTAATTTCTGTAACTTTTTATATACAGTACACTTGTTTATTTGGTCTTGCTTTAATCAGCAAGATTTTCATTGAACTATGAGAGAATGAAAAAATGAAAAAAGAATAAATCATTCAGAAGAAAAGAAAGTGCATGAAATTGAAATAAGATATACAAAATAGAAATATAATTCAGCTGTTATTTAAATAATTCCTATCAAAAATTGCCATGATTTCATGATTTTGTTTCAAAAAAAAATTTAAATCAATGCCAAATAAAGATTACCAACTTTTTATTTAAGCAAATGTTACTATAGGTATTTATAAGGTTGTAAATTAAATAAAAAATATATTAAACAATATATACATATCAATTTATAACCTATTAGTAGTATTTTGCATGTTTTTAGATTAGCTGGCCATTCATCTATCAGATCTGAAGTCTAGTCCCATAGGAGGTAGTTAAAGTACTGTATATACAAGAAAATATATTAAAAAAACTTTCATTTTTTTTATTAAATTTTAATGGATTTATTAAAAATTCCTGTAGCCAATCAGAATCTCCAACCTCTCATTTGATATGAAGCATTTACTCAAACTAAAGGCTTTGCTAACAAGGAAAAAAAATAGAGCTATTTATATAGATTGAAGGAAATGCTTTTACTTCCTTTCTTATTCAAAGCAAATGCTTTTCTATTTTTGCTCATGAGCTTCAATTTTATTCATACAGCCCAACATTTTAGAGAGGTGTTTTCAACTGTCTGCTCAAATAAATGATCTCTGTTATGTCACAAAATTATATACTATACACACATGCATATTCTAATTTTTACTTCATACAAGAACTGCAGTTTAAGAGATGAATTAAAATTAACATTTTTTTATACTAACATACACATGTCCAATTTTTACAATACCTTATTTTGTTTACAATTTTGCTATTTCATATAGAGCTTTTGGGTGTTATAAAAGTTAAAAGATTTTTTCCTTCTAACTTAAATACTGATGTTTTTTGAAAATAAAAATGATGAAATTTTTTATTTGAAAAATGAATTTTGATGTACAGAATTATTTTATCTATATTTATATATTTAATCATTTAAATGTAATTAAAATCTCTATGCAAGGTTATACCTGCTTTTTGAATATAATGATTTATTGTATAATTTAAAAGAGAATTGTCATTTACTTCAAATTGATTCTTTAATTTTTATTATAAGAATTATAAATAAAATTTGTATAATTTAAATCATTTTTTGTTTTATTTATAAGTATTTTCTTTTAAAATTATAAAAATGAAGAAATTTAATGAGATGAACAACAATTCATCTTGTACACTCTGTAAAATAAGTAGAAGGACAAGAAAAATTTTCACAAAATGTAAAAGAAAGGATGGCTAGTGTGGTAAATAAGATTAAGAAGGTATGGCACTGTTTGGTCAATAATGTTCAAGTTTTCTTCTTTGAAGTTATAGATATAATAATGATGTTTGTTACCAAAATTGGTGAAAAACAATAACTTGGATCATCTATTTAATAAATTTATACTAAGCACAGGAAAAGACATTATATCAGCAATATTTAACCTACCTAGAAAATTTATAGATTATTTTATTTGCAAGAACTGCTATTTATATCAGATTTATTTTTATATATTTTTTAAAAGTAAAAATATTGATATAAAAAATATATTTAAATAAATTATAAAACTTACATTTGTACAGATCATTTGCAGGCAAAGATCTCTTTTGGTTAAAACTGGAAGTAGAAGGACTTGACTGAACATCTATATCTTTCATTTTCATTTGCATTGGTCTTTTCCTATGATATTGACGTTTAAGAGGCTAAAATAGAAAATAATAATTTTAATATTCTGATATATAAGCAAACTTAAAACTTTGTAATCTTTGAAAACTTGTAATCTCTTAATTTAAAACTCTTTTCTTGAAATATAATTTTATTCAAGAAGCATTTTTATGTAAAAAAAAAAAAAAATGCATATTAAATCAAATTTGTATATTGTGTACACAAACACATACATTTAGCTGATAGTTCATTATGTTTTGCATTGCATTTTTGATGTTAACTAATAATTATTTGTGTATGCATCTTATTTAAATCATAATTATGGGAGAATAGGGATATAAAGGATCATAAATTTTGCATTCAAGGATTCTTATACAGTTCTAATTACATATAATTTGCAATTATATATAATTACAATAATCTATACACAAATTTTCCACTTCATAAAATTATTTAAATAAAAACACTTGAAATTCAGTTTTAAGCAATACAAAAAATTATTGAATTACAAGTATAACTCACAATTATGGCAGTTATGTTCCAGACCACTACTGTAAAGTAAATCACAACTTTTTTCATTTGCTAATGAATATAAAAGCTTAAAAATATATTTACACTATTATTCATTAAGTGTTAACAGCACTACACCTAAAAAACTAGGCCTGATGATCACCTAATAAAACATTAACTCATCATGGATCTCACATTTTATAGTTACTTATTTAATTCTGCTTATCTATTAAATTCTTTTTCAAATCCAATAAATTCTAGCAGCTATTAGCATTTTTAATGTATAAAAATATTTTATTAGCCATAACATTTTCGGTATACATCATCTTCAGTGCTATTTTAATTGCTAGTTACAGAACAAATTTAAAATATTTTAAATTTGTTCTATAATTAAAATAGCATTGATGATGATATATACTGAAAATGTTACAATTTCACATCTTATTTTTCAGGATTGAAAAATGCTATATTAGTGAAGTACTGTGAAGCAAGGCATACTTATACAATATATCATCATCATGTCACTTATGTTAAAAATAATAAAACTCGATTTTATAAATAAGAAAAAGTTTTTTTTTATAAACAAACATATGTTAACATGCTGTTGATCATATTCATGCATAACACAGATGTGTTTCCTTTTCTTCTCATTGAAGACCATTGTAAGCCCATTTTTAAATGGACAAATGAATCAGAGTTGATACAAAATTATTCCTGTGTATGTTATATGCTTAGCTCTTTTGATACATAACACAAGCCTTGTTCCGGATTCAAGTGCTTCTGTATGAGAAAAAATTTTCAAATTGCAATTATTATTTTTACCACAAGAAAACCAGCACCATTTTCATACTTCAATCTTGTTGAATATCACATAATTTTTAGGGGATAATGATTTGGGAAATGTTACAGGAATATTTTGTAGATATAGTCATTGATAAAAAATTAATATAAAAAAAAATGTGCTTTTAATCTGATGGACACAAAACTAACATTTTTCAAAATCTTTTAAAACATTACATTTAAATTCAAAAAACTTTGTTCTTTTTTCTGCAAAAAAAGGAAATATTTTGTTTCCTTACTCTGAAAATTTCAAATGAATAGAGAAATCCCCAAATTTCAGAGAAATTTTTGAAAAATCATTAGTCCACTAGGTCAGATGTTCACTTTCATCAGTTAGCAGTGGGTTAAATCAACTATAGTCTATTTCAAGATAACCTGACAATAAATCACTACCATTGTTGTGGATATTTCTACACAAAGGAAAATAATCCTTATTAGTTAAATTTAATATTATTTCTACACAAAGGAAAATAGTCCCTATTAGTTAAATTTAATATTATCCTATAATTTGTTGTTTTGGGAAATAAAATATTGAAATATTAAATTATTGGATGATTTTAAAACATGTATTTTAAAATCACGTGACAAAATTTAACGAATTATTGTTATTTATAAATCACATATGAATACAGTGTTTCCTTTGATGGTTTGGCTGTCAGGTTATCTTGAAACAGACTGTAAGCACTAATAAGTGCCATGAAAAGTGCCAATAAAATAAACTGAATTGCTAAGAATGCTTGTCAGCAAAGTTTGCAAGTTTCAACAAAATATGTTAGCCTTTCCCAATAAAAGAATGGATGAATTATAATATTTTGCAGGCAATGCTCTCTACAAGAAGAGCATTATATTTCTAATTACATTTAATATGAAAGTTTATTTAGAAAAGGATTTCCAATCTTTAAAACAAAAGGGTCAATTCAAATTTCAAATATATGATCACAAACATCATATAGTTTTATTAGTATAAATTCGTATTGTCCTGATTAGTAGAATGTTATTTACTTTTAAAAAATGCAGTAAAATAAAAACTGACCATTAAATGAAATAACCACATTTCTAAATTGTGTTCAAATAATTTTTTGTACATCAGTAATAGTTTAATTTAAAAACCAATTTCATTTACTGAAAAAATAAATTAGCTTATGGGATCACAAAATAATATCGAAAGTCAAATTTAACCTGTAGGTAGAGACTGAACACTCCTTATCTAAAATATATATATTTTTTATTCTGCTTCCACTTAATAAAAACAACTCCTTGTAACAAACACTGTCTGCAATACATTACAATCTGCCCACCATTTTTTTGGACAAGGCCAAAACATCATTTTTTTAGATCCGTGAATTTGTAAAAATCTCCTAGCAATAAACAATGAGAAGTACAACCATAGTTAATTTATTTTTATAAATGTTTTTATGGTGCAAAAGTCTCATGGACCAAGCTGCACCAAAGTCAATAAAACACTAAAACTGTTAAATAAATCAATACCAACAAAAACAACAATTGAAACAATACCTTAATAATAATGGAACAAAGTTAGATTGAAGAGTGATGTAAAAAGATAACATACAATTGTTACTGTTATGTTTGTAAGTTACAATCAACAATAATTATATAAAATGGTATCTAATATTATAAGTAAAATATATGAAAATAAGCAACAATAAATACATAAATTACATAGTAAAAGGACCACATCCTAAAAATTTTAAGCCCCTATCTTTAAAAATAACAAAAATATAAGAATTTATAAAATTATGCAAATTTTTAATAAAATTATATATTATTAATGCATCCACAATGCTACTCAGATTATAATTTCTGGTCATCAAAGTATTTATTTAATTTATGATAATCTGATATTCTCATAAATACCAGGAGGACATGTATAATTTTTTTTAGTTTAAATCTGAATATACACCACAAGCACTTCTTAAATCCTAATATCAACTTTTGAATTAATGTTATAAACTGATATTTTTTTCATTGACCTTATATTTCTTGATTTTATCCATGATAAAATGTGACTTCTTATATGCATCATTAAGCTTTTATTTCCATAGAGAATTATTATTATTTCTCAAAAATACGTTAAAAAATTGCTGAACAGCAGCAGGTATACAATTTTATTAGGGACTCTCTTTCCTTCTAGGTTTTATGTTGCTTTCCAATCAGTAGCTACCAAGTGGAAAAGCTATTACAGAGCCTAACTTGAAAAAAATCTGAGGTGCTAACCTAGATTTGATATATATCTATATATCAAATCTTGGTCAGCACCTCAATCTATACATCAAATCTATTACATTTTTACATGGCTAGCCATGGTAAAGATTCAACTATGGCTAATAGTTGAATCCAAATTTTCACCAAGAAAACTACCTTTTTATAGTACTATTTATATTATATTATTGTTCATCAATTATATATTTAGATGATATTTTAGCATATATGAATAAAAAATGATATATTGAATAAAATGAATTAATTTTTCTCATTTAAGCTGTTAGTAAGTTTGTTCCCAAATTATAAGCATATTTCAGGAATGCAATCATACTTTTAAACCAGAGTAATGGTATAATTGTAATTCAAATAGAATTTTTGATAAAAACTTACTGGCATATCTGCTAATTTGGCTGCAGCTGCTGCAAGACCAGATTCAATTGCTTCTTTTTTAACTCCTTCTCTAGTTGGTCTTTCTGGCTTTGGACAGTTAGGGAAGAGTCTTGCTATATCATAAAATTTTATAATTTATATTACTTAATAGGTATTGTTTTAGATTTCATTAATAAATAACTTTATAATGAAAAATTATTAATAATTTTTATATAGAAATTAAATTATATAGGCATAATAGTTTATAATTTCAAGTAAATTAAAACATGAGATATTCATAATAGTGTTACTGAAATTAGAACAACAACATAATTATGAGTACAATGATTTGCCAAACTTCATAATTATGACTCTAAGTTTTAATTCTACCAAACAAAACCAGGTAACTATAAATTTTGATTCAATATTAAATATTGTAAAAAGTGAAATCAAAATTAAGTAATTACAAATTAATGAAAAAACTTTAATAAAAAATATTTTTGTTCATCAAGAACAAATAAATCATTTTGAATTTGAACAGTGATATTTAAATTTAAAATGATTTAAGTTGAAGCAGATAAAAGTCAATTGTATAATAGGAAATATCTCTCTCTTAAATATTGAAGTTCTTTCATTATCTTATATAATGTTATTACCTTATTATTTTTAAGAGCAGAATGAATGTTATCACTATATTGTAATTATTACCATATGTACTTGTGTAAAAGCTAATATGAACAAGTATTCTCAGATTACAAATTTTTGATTTAATGAAGGGCATCTATAGTAAATCTATACTATTTTTTCATTTTGCAAGGAAAACTTTTCACTTTTGCAAAAAAACTATTTAATTATTGATCCATTGTAATTTATTTAAATTAATATTTTTTCTTTCTTATTTTATTCAGTGATTGCATCAAATATATCTAATTTATTATCTGTATCATTGATTTTAAGATAAAATTCACTTCCATTCAAGGATCAGTATCAAATCCAATACATTGCTTATACTGATAATACGAGTATCTGTAATATATTTACTGTATTTTTCAATTATTTTGCAACTATATAATACTAGTTAACTTCATAAAACAATAATTGCACATTATTTTCCCTGTATAGCTGTATATAGCTCTAATACTGTATATTTTTTATCCATATATAAATTTCAAAAATGATGGTATGTTTTGTTCTATTGGAAGATGTTAAAGCTAATCAATGCAATGATTTAAATAAATAAATTGTTTTGTTTCTATTAATTTTTTTTAAATAGTTACCATAATATAATTTATAATTAATGAATCTTTAATAACTAGAATTGAAAATATCAATATTAACTTCCAGAAAATTGGATTTATACTTTTGCCAATAATTTAGCAGAATGAAGATTTTTAAGAATTACATAAATTTCAAATGATATTTGCTAAAAATTTGAAAATTTTTATCTAATAAACAAAATCACAATGATGGCAAATTTATTGCCTTATTAGACTTAAATTTAAAGATCACTTTGAATTTCAGAGCTGCTAAGCTTGTAGAATTGCAATATTCAAAAATAACAATAATCAAAATCTAACGGTTTTAATGACACTGCAAATCCAGAGTGCGGCACAAACTCAGTTCTTTTCACTATTTCTTAAATAAACCAATCAATCAAATCTACCACTAATTAATGTCTACATGATAAAACAAACAGCGTAAAACTTACAGTTGTTAAAGTATCAAACAAGTGTTAATAAATAACAAAAATGGTGTTAGAAACTAATACTAATAAATTGAATAAATACCAAAACAAGTAAAGTTAAATAATAATAATAATAATTTATTTGACTCAAACACTTACAAAAAAATTTGTTAACCAAAGCTTTATTTAGACAATAATAAAGCACAAAACAAGTTATCAATAAAACTTGTTTAATCAAAATTCAAAACTCCAAATATTCACAATAATAATAAATATAATCTTAAATATTAATTAATTCTACTGCCTTCACTCTCTGATACAAACTTAAGCAATTGTTGATCTTATAAGAAATTCAGAAGTCACTAATCAGCTCCATTCAATACAAAACATTTGATACATACTTTTTTATCATATTGACTTTCACAGTCCTGAGCTTGTCTTGTTTACATGAGTCATGCAACAAGTTCAAGTTTCTTAGTTTACAGAGTAATCAATTCATGTCATCCTCTTTACAATTAATTATGTACCAAATATAAAACATCGATAAGAGATTATTCTTATATTCTTGCATCGGATCAGTGAAAATGATTTAGACTAGATGATGTCAAGAGCTGAAAAAATTTGTTGGGGGAGAGACTTCCAGTTCATAACTCGTAATTTCTAACTGATGAGACGGAGAATGTGAAAAGTGAGTTAACCCTTAAACTAAACATAATACATTAAATGATAATGAAAATAATAAAAATAATAATGAAGAGTATAATAAAATAATAATAGGATAGATCAGAGTTAACTTCTTCACAAGCTAAATGCCAAGTCAAATAAAAAATAATAGGCTAAATAACTAGTACAGATTGTCATCAAAAATGCAGCAACCTCGGGACCTGAGGATTGCCAGATTTTTGAAAATTCTGGATTTTTGATGTATGTGCTGTATATATTTAACAGGAAAAGACTAGTTGTAAAATGCTTTAAAGAAATAAAATTAAACACTAAATGAAAAGCAAATGAAATTTTAAATTGTTCAATAACTAAATAAAATAGTTCTACAGAATTTTAATTTGTTACTGTATCCTCGAAAAAAGTTAAAAGATTTTATATTATGCCAATAAGCAAAAAAGATAAAATATCCCAAAATGTTAAAAAATTTCTAACAACAACCATGTCTAAAAAAAGCCAAAAAGAGTTCATTTGGCATAAAAAAAAGCCAATCTGGCATCCCTGGTTGCAAGCATGACTAAACATCTGATTCTGGAATACAAGGCAGTCAAAACATAAATGGCACCTCCAAAAGACAATGGCATGCCAACGCAGGAAATTTAAAAATGCACTCTAACATTCATGCCGGAAAACTGATGGAACCAAACTATTGATTACCAGATTTTTGATAGTTAACCTGTAATAACTAACATATATTATTGGAATGCTTTAACATTAATAGGTAAATTAAAATTTACAAAGGTAATGTATAAATAAAGTCCTTAAATATCAAGAAGTCCATGCCATTTTTATTTATTAGTGTTGAAGCAATTAAAAGCATTAATATAAATATAATTATCTATACTAAAATACAATAATATATGATAGTATTACAGTCAAACCTGTTTTTATGCGGTCCTTTTCTGTGCGATTGTTTATGTGCGATTTTTTTTGTGCGGCAGATTAAAAAAATTCCATCAAATGCATATTATGAATAAAATTTAATTAAAAAATGAAATTTAAAAAGAAAACAACAGAAAGTTGTCAAAATAACATGCAAATTCAAAAAGAATCCAACACATGGCCCACCCAATATTACTGTTCTTGTACACACTGCGCCAACTAGTAACAGTAGCTGATAACTGTCCTATGATTAACGTACTAAAAAAAATATATACTTCTTGAATGAAAAATGTTCGTGTGTGTAAATTCAATTTTTCCTTGTTTGGATAACCAATTTCTAGCTACATCGTGAGGTTTTTGAGGTTTTGAATTACATATTTTCTATGTGGGACTTTTTTTATGCGGTCCCTATTTACCGCATAAAAAAATTTATTTTTATGTGTGTTGTTTTTTTATGCGGTCCCTATTTACCGCATAAAAAAATTTATTTTTATATTTGTTGCAAACGATATATTTTATAGCTGCTTACGAAGTTTCAGGATATTTTTTTTTATGCGATTTCTTTTATGCGGTCCCTATCCTCCGCACAAAAACAGGTTTGACTGTACTAGGTATTTAACTTATTATGTGCCATTTGACTTTAAATTTCAGAGCTGCTACATGTCAAGTGAATCTTCAGATTTAAGCATATGGTAATAAAAGCATACCAATCATTGCATTTTTATTTATTAGTTAAAAATCATAAAATTTTCACAAATATCCCCTTAAATTTACATATATCTCAAAAATCTTTATTCTGTTAAATTATTGACAAAATAAATTCAATTTTCTGAAAGTTAGTATTGATGTTTTTAATTCTATTTGTTAAAAATTTATTAATTATAGATTTTATTATGATAATTACTTTGATAAAATTAATAGACACAAACTAATTTATTTATCTAAACCAGGAGTCAGCAACCTTTTTGTTACTAAGAGCACAATAAAAATTTTAAAAACCATCAAGGATACACAGTTTAATTTTTGAAAAAAAAAAAATCAAATTACTAATTTTCTAATCATAATATGGTAATAAATAAACAAAATAAAGATTATACATGCATGTAATAACTAATAAATCAAAATTAAAAGTATATATTGGGTTGTCCGGAAAGTTCGTGCATTTTTTTTGTTGTTAATTGGTGGTGCTAGAGTACTAAAAACATGCAAGTTATTATTTAGTTTAGTTATGACCTTGAAAGATGACACTGTAACCGTCATAAAAATTTATGTTTTTTCAGAATAAAGACAACAAACTATTGTTAGTTTTGTTTTTGCCATGAGTGTCGATAGAATACATTTGCGCCACGTAATGTTATACGAGTTTAAAAAAAAGTTTCTGCAGTTGATGCAACAAAAAACATATATGAAGTTTATGGAGATGATGATTTATCTGTACGTGAAAAGTGGTTTAAAAAATTTAAAGAAGGAAATTTAAGCCTGGAAGATGAGCCACATTCAGGACAACCTTCGGTCGTCAATAACACGGACATTTATGCACAGCTTGCAAGTAATCCTTGATTAACAACAAGGGAGCTTGCTGAGATACTTAATGTATCCAAAAAACTATCGATGACCACCTAAAATCAATGGGATGGATCAGCAAGTACGATGTTTGGGTTCCCCATGAACTTTCTGAAAAAAATCGGATGGATAGAGTTGCAGCGTGCATTTCTTTGCTGGGCCGTCTTAAGTTTGAGCCGTTTTTAGAAAGAATTGTGACTGGAGATGAAAAATGGATCCTATATGACAATGTGGAGAGAAAAAAACACTGGTCTAAACCAAATTTGCTTGCACTTCCAACACCAAAGCCAAACATTCACCAACAAAAGTGTTTGGTGGGATTTTAAAGGCATAATTTTTTACGAGTGTTAAAAAACAAGGAAACTATCAATGCAGACAAATATTGGACAATTTAAGAAAGGCAATTGTGGAAAAACGACCAACACTAGCAAATAGAAAAGGCATTATTTTCCACCACGATAATGCTAGGCCGCACGTAGCGATGATGACGCAATAGAAGTTAAAGGAGTTCGGCTGGGAAGTTCTCATTCACCCTCCATATTCACCAGGCATTGTGCCGTTGGATTACTATCTCTTTCGATCACTACAAAATTCTCTACAAGGGAAAAATTTATAAATATTGCTGAAGTCGAAAAACACTTAAAATTATTTTGAATCAACCATCAAAATTTTTTGAAAATGGCATCAAAAAACTACCGACTCAATGGGAAAAATTTGTAAATTCAAACAGAAATTATTTTACTGAATAAAATTATCTTTAAATTTGAAAATTTTGTTTTATTTGCTTATTAAAAAAAATGCACAAACTTTCTGGACAACCCAATACATAAAATAACACAAGATCAAATTAAATAAAATTACAAGTAATTGTTATTATAGGAATAAATTTTACATATGCGCATATATGAATAACATATGAAATGCAAAGGCATTTCAGATGAATTCTAGTATGGGCACATCTGAAATGACTGCTGACCCTTGATCTAATCTATTACATTGATTAGATTTAACATATTCAAATAAACAACAAAATACCATTATAGTTCAAATTTGTAAACAGATAAAATATATTAGTGATTTCTATTTCTGAAGTAATGTGTAATTATTGTTTTAAGAAGTTATATAACTTAATAATATAGTTGCAAAACCATTGAAAACTGAAATAAATACATTATAAATACTCATATTATTGGCCTGTACTAAGCATCATATTTGATACTGGATTCTTTAGTAAAAGCAGAAGTGAATTTTGTCTTAAAATCAATGATATATACTGTAAATTTAATATATCGGATACAATCAATAAAGAAAATGGACAACAAAATTATTGATTAAAACAAATCACAATAAATAATTGATCAATGATGAAACAGTTTCGTCACAAAAATAAAAATTATCTTTGAGAAAAAGTGGTTTATGCACTTTGTTAAACTGAAAATTCATAAATTGAAAATACCTGTATTTCTTATTTATTAATGGAAAAACCATTGAGAGAAATTTCAAATAAATTTGTTCATCTGTGCAGAAATAAATCATGTAGCTTGTTTTGTTTAATTTATTGTTCTTTCAATAAATTTATATAATATAATTGATTTATTTTTTAAATTGATCTTTTATCAACTGCTTCAATTTGTCTTCTTTCAATATATAACAACAATTTAACAATAACTTATCAAGGAATTATTTATACCAACAATATGAAGGGACAGGAAATATGCTTTCAGTTTAATTGAACTGTTTATTAAAGATTAAATAAATTTTCAAATAAATGAACTGATTTAAAATTTAAGGTTGGATTTTCAAATTGTTTTCAATCGGTTTAGTCAACTTGAAGACAAAATTTTAAGCAAGAAGCTTTAATCTGCTAATGTGATATATAACAGTTATATATACTCATTTACATTGTCTCATGTTAGATCATTCTATACTTACATCATTGCTTCAGATCCAATTTTAATCAATCACAAAATTAATTTATATATTTTATTCCATTTATTTTATGTTATCAATAAATTGGTATCTAAGCTGAGAATAATTTGTATCTCATATAGGTTATCTTGTCTCCAAATGCTACATGTCTAATTCTGTTCAATAATCTAGGACCTGATTCAATTCTAGCATCTGAATAAAAAGCTGAGCCACTTCCAATGATTAGAGTGAACAAATCAACCACATGTAATTTGTATTGCATTTCATCTTGGAAAATTTGAGTTCAATTCCTGGTTCTATACCTCTTAATTTTTTCAAGAAAGATTTAACCTAACTTGTTGAACTCACTGTTCACCTCATAGCCAACCCACTGTAAGTATAGGCAGCCCATGGTAAATTATAATTAAATTACATCCAACAAAAAAAAAATATAAAACAAGAAAGGAAGATTTCATACAGGTATGGGCACCTACGATGGTCATTAAAATATCTTGTTCCTTAGTATCTAGTCAGATGGAAAGCAATGTAAAATTTAATAAGAAAAAGATATCAAAGGATTTTTGAAGACCTTTAATATCATAGATGCAGCAAGTATTAGAGGAGACTCATGAATAAATGTTGCTACAAAACAATAAAGGGCATCTGGAATAAGTTTGTCTTTTCTTCAGAGCTTATTCAGCATTCAAATACCACTCAAAAAGTTGATCCTGTTGTCTAGATAGTACAGAAGCCCCACCTGAAGGCAAACTTGATTTGGAAGTTATTCATGAAGATGTTTTTGAGATGCTGAACTCCATAATGAAGATATCAAACTCAACAATCTTATTGAGATATGGAAGCAAAACATGCTTGAAGAATGTGATTAATTTAAGCCAGAGATCAGATCATGATAAGTTCAAAATTGATTGAGGGGATTAGACTTATTGAACTTCTATGGAGCTTGATTTGAAAGCTTTGATTTGAATGAGCAATGAACAATAACAATACAGCAAGTAATAGAGGGAATGTATGCTTGTTTTAGGAGAATTTATCTAGCAAAATTCAGCACTTGATTTATCTTAAGCCATAGGCAAAGACTTATCCATTGAAATTTTCATTATTGGACTTTAGTAATAATCCAGTTGCCCTGGCTATAGTTCAAAAGAGAATGGCATTTCCTTCTTAAATTGCCATTTGTTAATTTCATATTTTTTGTAAATTTTTTTAAACATAGACTAACAAGTAAGTATATCTGATTTTTTTTATCAAAATTTTTTGTCTGGAATCAATCTCTCTATTTTAACATTACATTTATAGGAAAATCTGACTTGATTTATGTTATTTCAAATAACATCATTGGTTTTGGGACAACTTATGATGTTACTTCAGGGGATTACTATATATATATAGAATATTTTCATACAAATAATCAATGATCTAATAAATAATATTATTTAATTGTAAAACCTATACATTCCATTATTCTATATAAATAAAAATGTACAGATCTTATAAAAAAACTTCTCTTATAAAATTTCTTATAGAAAATAATAAAATCATTGCAGGTAGTAGTATTTTATAATACTGTAGATGATTTATTCATAAATTGTATTATTAATTGTTATTAAAATAATTAAAAGTTTATTTAATTTTTGTAAATAAAATTTATTTAGTGTGTTTTAAAATATCAAAATTATTAATCCAAATTTTAAGTTTTCCAAACTTTCAATTTTAAAACTCATTTTATCTTGATTTTGAAGAAGTGCCTGGTCATATTACTTTAGTGAAGATTATTTATAATAAATATATTGAATGTTTTCAGAAATTTTGTAATTTATATAAATGAAAATGATAAGTACACAGTATATCTGATAAATAACCAGAATAAATTTCTGTTAACTATAAGTGCCATCTAGCGGGCATTAATATTTTTCAATGAACTTACATTTGAACTAGCAACTATTAAAATTTCAATGAAATTAAATGACATCTTCAAAAGTTAGTGACATTTTAGTGATAGCATTTTGATGGATATTGCCATGAAAATATGATTGGAACAGAGAAAATATTACATTTTGTTTTAAACTTAGGAAAACAGCCACACAAATACTTGAAATGTTGAGAGAAATTTATGGCAATAATTATATGTCCCATACACAAGTATTTCAGTGGTATACATGCTTCAAAGATGGCCAAGAGAATTTGAACAACGACAAACAGCCAGGTTGTATGAAGTCAGCAAACAGTGATGGGCTCATGAAGAAAGTGCATGAATTCATCACTACTGATTCAAATGTGACATTGTGAATGATGGCAAAGGAATTTTGGTGTCAGTAAATAGCTGATTTGTGAAGTTTTAATTAGAAATTTGGCCAAACAGAAGATTTATGCTTTATTTGTATCACATCATTAACCAGTGATCAAGAAAGAGCTCATTTGGAACAAGATAAGATCATCAATAAAACAGCTCAAAGGGACAAAAACTTCTTGGATTCAATAATGGCTGGCAATGAGATGTGGTATTTCCCTGTATGATCTATTAACTAATGGCAGAGTGAAGAATGAAAATCATCTAGCTCACAGAGACCAAAGAAATTTCACTTTCAAAAGTCATGAATCAAGTTAATGCTCAATTGTTTTTATGATTCCAAAGGTATTGTTCATTAGGAATCTGTTCCAAAGGGTCAAACAGTTAATGGTGAATTTTATTTGGGTGTTTTAGAGTGTTTATGGAAAAAAATTATACAAACAAGACTCAAAAGAGCCTGGCAATTAGTTTTTTAACTTGACAATGCACTAGTGCATAAGACCACTGCCATCAAGCCATTTCTGGCTCAAAAACAAGAGTACATTTTCAACCATTAATTAACCAGATCTCACTGTGAAATTATTTTCTGTTTCTGAATTAAAAATTAAACCAAGGACTGATGAAAAAGACAAATATGATGATAGTGAAGCAATCAAAATCACCATGACAAGAATACTTGTTAGGATTCCAAAATCAGAACTCCAAAAATTGTTCCTTTCATTACTTGATCGCTCCCAACACTATCGACACAGACGGAATATATTTCAAATAAAAAAATAGATTTATACAAAGACAGCCATTGTTTCATTTTTTTATTTTTTTTAGTGTTAGTCCAGTTATTAAAAACTAAATAGTCCAGTTATTTATTAGACATATTATATGTAATATTTGAATTATTTTCATAATTCTGGATAATAAAAAAATTTTTTATATTTTAAAGTTTTTTATAAATAACATTATTTTTATGGTTGAGTAGATTTGACTATTACCTTTGGGATTCCAAGGTTCATCTCTCTTAGTTCGACCTCTAGGTTTAAATACATGAATCTCATCATCAGAGGCTTCTAATCCTAAATAAACTGAAATGATATTTTGATGATTTTGATTTTATATTTTGATTTTTTATGATATAATAAACATATACACAATCATATACACATATATTTAGAAGTTAAATACACACAACACACACACAATAGTATTGAAATAAATACATTAAATATAAAAATATTGTATCATACACAAGAAACTACTATTGTGTGTGTTTGCATGCATGTGTGCATTTGCATGTTTGTGCATACACACGCATGCATGGACACAAATCCCCAATTTATATTGTCCTGCATTTACATCATTGCCCTGGACCCCATTTATTAATCTGTACATTATATTATGCTGCTTTTATATTATTAATAAAATGTTATATAAGTTGAGAGTAATTTTGCATCTTATACAGGGTGCCCATGTTTCTGTGGACCAGGCATTTTTCTTGAAAACTATCATGTATAAGTGAAAACTGTTAAACACGTGTCTGGTTACATTTTCCTTCCAAATTACAATCCGTCATTAATATTTTTTTCTGTGCATCCTCTTGTGTAGCACGTGCTTCAACTTTGTTTTCTCAAATGGAAGTGTATTATATTTCTAATGGAATCTGATTCCTCCAATTTTTTTATGCAACTTTCGTGGTGGAATTATTTTCCTACAATCGACATTCTAGGAGATATTTAGGAATAAAGGAACCATTCAGAAAGGCATAATTTGATGTCATTGTTTCTATGGATCAAGCATTTTCCTTGATTAATGTCTACATATTTTTTCCAGTAATGTCGAAAACTTAAGATTTATAAAAAGTATAAGATTATTGGAGAATCCATTTAAAATTCTTTTTCATATTAAGAATAATACGTTATATTAAACCAAGGATTTATCTATTGGCTTTTATACTGCCAGCCACTGAACTTAAAAATAAACAAATTATTTATGATATGTAAAACCATATCATAGATTGTTTTTTATAGATTGTTTATTGACAATGATTTAAAGTTGAGATATTTAACTGTAGTTATGTATATGATACCATCATATAAATTTCTAATAAAAATCATAGATCTCAATTTTAAATCATTCCTATACTAATTATACAACTTACTGTTGAAATTTTTGATGTTGACGACTGTAAATTTCACTATGAATATTAGTGACATGGAGAATGTGATATTTATAGTTCTTCTGTTTAAAACAGTTGATGTTAGTATTATGACGAGCACTTGAATGCACAACTGCTTAATAATCATAGATTGAAAAGCTATGCAAAAAAATTAAAAGTTTTTCTCAGATTGTTCTGTAGGATCGAAAAAGATGTGAACATGTTAAGAGATAATTTTACTTTTATAGGCAATACTGTATAAACTTAATCATATTTTGAATAATATTAAAAAAAATTAATTCATTTAAAGACGAGGATATTAAAAATGGTATTACTGAAAGAAAATGAAGAAATTTATCAGGCAACTGATAAAGTTCTGTCCAATTTTCACATGATCAAATTTCATGCACTCTCCAGAGCATTCCTTCAGAGATGAGATAGATGAGAGGAAAGTAGTAGATTAGTGAATGTTTCTTCTCCTAGTCAGCTGGTAGTGGTCACCATAGTTAAATGGGGATGTCAGTGAGAGCAGGTCAAACATGGGAACTCCAAACATGTTTATTCACACTTGTATGCTATATGAGTTTAAACTGGAAACAAAAGCTTGCAGCATGAAGAAAAATATGCCAGGCATTCAATAGGAATGTGGTAAATGACTGGAATGTATAACGGTGGTTTAACAAATTTAAGAATAGTGATGAATCCCTCCTGGATACACCATGAACAAGACATCCACAAGCTGTAGACAAATATGCATTCAAGACAGCCGTTGAGTCTGATAGTGGCCAAACATTGGGAGAAGCATTCAACTGCAGTACAAAACCATTCAACACACCTTTATCAATTTGATAAACAATATAAAGTGGGACGATGGATCACTCAGTTGATTGTGTCTCAGAAAGCAACACGAGTAAAATGCCTGTGATTCTCTGCTGTCTCACCAAAGAAAGGATTTGTTTCTGGACAGAGTGCTCATCTACGATGAGAAGTGGGTCCTTTACGATATTCTATGGCACCACATGAACCTCCTCCAAAACAACAAAAACTACTATTGCATCAACAGAATGTTATGCTCTATGTTTGGTGAACTGTTCAGGTTATTGTGCATTCCAAACTGCTGCCACCTAGCCAGATAATCAATGCAAATGTGCACAATCACCAAGTGGAATGTATGCATGAAAAACTGAAAACCGTGGTGCAAGCACTTGTGAATTGAAAAGATGTCATTCTGTTAGAGAACAACACCAAGCCACATGTTGATAAGGTCACATGTGACACAATTATTGGACTTGGTTGGGAAACATTAATGCACCCCCCATATTCCCCGACATTGAACCTACAGATTATTATTTTTTTTATTCATTAGACATCACGAGGACAACGGTTCCAAATCCTCAATGAAGTGATACACGCACTAGATAAGTTTTTTGGTTCATATTCTGCTGAGTTCAACCAATGTGGGATCCATACTCTGCTCAAGCATTGGAGACAGATCACTGTTGCTAATGGGAACTACAGTCGGACTTCCATATATCAAAATTCTCCGTATATCAAAGTTTTTTGTTAGTCCCATGAAATTTCCATTGAAATTTGTTTCTATATATCGAAAAAATTTCTATATATCAAAATTTTTAATTTCAGAGGCGAGGGAAAAGGATAAGATAAGGAGTCTAGATAGGGTCTGGCTAGAAAAAGCTGACAAATAAACAAAATGGATGTGTTGATTTGTACTGTAGAGGGGGTTAACGTAAAGTTCTAGGACTTGTTTCAGTTTCAGTTTTGTATGTTACTTGTGTTAATTGGCTTAAAACCAAAACTGAACCGAGAGATTTTAGTTAGTCTTTGTTCAGCTCTACTAAAACATTTACCATGTCAAAGAGAAAGTCATTGAGTGTACGGAAAAAGTGGAATTGCTAAAAGATGTGGATTGTGGAATGAAAAAAAAAAGACGTTGCGCAGAAATTTGGGATTCCACAATGTACAGTGTCAACAACAGTAGTAATACTAAAGAATTGGGAATTTGTTTTAAAAATTCATGAAGTTGCAGAAGCTGACAGAGAACGATTACGGACATGTAAGTACAATGATGTGGATGAAGCAGTGTTGAAATGGCTGAAGATGGTGAGAGATATAAACATGCCTGTCTCAGGACCATTCATAAAGGAAAAGGTAATGGAATATGCACAGAATTTAGGACATGAGGAGTTCCAAGCAAGTTCTGGATGGTTAGACAAATTTAAGAAGTGTCACGGAATCAAAGAAAAAGTTATTTCTGGAGAAAGTGGATGCATATCTGAGACAGATTGTAGCCAGTGGAAAACTACAATTTTAAAACCAATTTTACAGGAGTATCAGCCTGATAATATTTTTAACATGGATGAAACTGGAATTTTTTTTAAATATTTACCAAATAAGACTCAGAACGCGACATGAGTAAAATACCTGTTTTTTTCTGCTGTCTCATCAAAGAAAGGATTTGTTTCTTTAAGACTAACTTTATCAGTTTGATAAACGATATAAAGTGGGACGATGGATCACTGAGTTGACTGTGTCTCAGAAAGCGACATGAGTAAAATGCATGTGTTTCTCTGCTGTCTCATCAAAGGAAGGATTCGTTTCTGGACAGAGTGGTCATTTGTGATGAGAAGTGGGTCCTAAGACGATAAATGCTATGGAGGTAAAAATAGCAAGGAACAAATAACTGTATCTTTTGTGCTAATATGTCTGGAAAAGAAAAACTTAAAATTTTGCTTATCTTTGTGCTAATATGTTTGGAAAAGAAAAACTTAAAATTTTGCTTATATGTAAAAGCAAGTAGCCAAGATGTTTTAAAGGAGTGAAATCATTAGAAGTTGACTATGGATACAATAAGAAATCATGGATAACAAGTGAGATTTTTGAGAAGTGATTAATTAATTTTGATAAAAAAAAATGACAAGACAGAAAAGTTGTTCTTTTCGTAGACAACTGTCCTGCACATCCTTCTTCTATAACAAAAAAATTAACAAATGTGAACCTGGTATTTTTTCCTCCAAACACAACATCAAAATTACAACCAATGGATCAAGGCGTAATAAAAAATCTTAAAATGCATTAT